>SJYV01054924.1:1386981-1401323 GCA_006410875.1 Neotragus pygmaeus
CCTCTTTCATCAAGAGGCTTTTTAGTTCCTCTTCACTTTCTTCCATAAGGGTGGTGTCATCTGCATATCTGAGGTTACTGATATTTCTCCCGGCAATCTTGATTCCAGCTTGTGTTTCTTCCAGCCCAGCGTTTCTCATGATGTACTCTGCGTATAAGTTAAATAAGCAGGGTGACAATATATAGCCTTGACGTACTCCTTTTCCTATTGGGAACCAGTCTATGACAAGCATGTGGTAAATAACCTCTGAACCCTTAAAATATCCTGCCCAAGAAAGTGTCTTTGCAGAAATACAGGATTTCTTTACTGTCTTTGCAACTTCCTGTCAATCTATAGCAATTCTAAAATAGAAATTTAATAAAGTAAATAAATAAAAACATAAAGCCTGAAGATTTTTGTATTTGGTGAGACAATATTCTCTGTTGTAAAGAGCTATGGATTTAGAGTCAGGTAGACTAAAGCCCCATTCCTGACTCCATGGCTTACCAGCTGTGTGGCCTTCAGAAAGTCAACTGACCCCTTTAGGCTTTGGTTTTCTCTTCCAAAGAATGTTCTTTATCTATTTTGTAGCCCAAACTTTAGCTGTCTATATGTTATCTTACTATTTTTTTTGCCTTATTGTCTATAGACTATAGAATTATTTACCTCATATTTCTGTAGAAACCAACAGACTTTTTTCTTAAATCTATATTTGATCACATACTAAGTGATGTTATCTGTAAAATTACCAGGTCAAGTTCTAGTGATTTTTTTCTAAAATGAGTATTAAAATTAAAATTATGTAAAACACATACTGCCAGTACATGGGCGGTGATACATTCAAGAAAACACTTATTTAGCCCAAATATATTACTCGGAGAAATTAAAAGACATTTTCATCATTTTTCTGGAGAAAAGTGAAGGTGAAGTCGCTTAGTCGTGTCCGACTCTTTGGGACCCCATGGACTGTAGCCTGTCAGGCTCCTCTGTTCAGTGATATCTTATAGGCCAAAAGACAAAAACAAACTTTCAGATTTGAATGACCTCTCAAAATGTAAGTCACAATTCCCTATCATATATCAAATAAATTCCAAGGTCTTTAATAGATTCCTGTATGATCTGACATACTATAGCTCTGCCTGTCTTTATCATTCTAGCTTCTTTTTGTTTATTCCCTCATTCTGGTACTCCAGGCACACTTGACTTTTTGCTCTTAAAACACCCAGTACCTTCCTTCCTTAGAGTCTTTGCTCTTGATGTTCTCTCTGCCTGGAAGATTCTGATTCATGTGGCTCACTTCCCCAGGACAGGTAGTTTTCTTCTCTATGTTTCTTCCTCTGAGAGCCCTCCCCTGGAAAACCTGTTCAAAGCAGATGCACATACACTGTATATCATATTATTCTCTATCCCTAACTTTGCTTTATTTTTCTTTATAGTACTTGTCGCCATCTTGCTTTATATGTTTGTTGTCTCTCTCCCTAAACAGAGTGGCAGAACATTGCTCTCTTCTCCTCTTAGACACTGTGCCTGGTGAACAAATCCATATTCAGCTGATCAGTATACCAGTCCTCCCTATGGAATCTGAGAGAAGAGATCATGCTGACTCAGTTTGCAGCATTTGGACACTAGGAGCCACCACTTCTCCCAGACTGTCCAACTATTTCTAGATGGTTTCAATGATCAGAGATCTTTCCAGTTAGTTTAAACCTGCTGCTGCTGCTGATCCCCCACAATTTCCACTCAAGACTTTGAGTTCTGCCCTCTAGGCTTGCACAGAACATGCCTTTTCAGAAGATAACAACTATAACTCTCTTCAACCCATTACTGCTTTTCAGGTTGAACAGGTATCTTCTTCCTTTGTTACTTAGGCATTGATCTTCTGGGATATAGGAAGAACATATGCTCTGCAGACAGGTAAACTTGATCTAAATCCATAGCTCAATCTAAGCACTGTGAAAAAGTGAAGAGTGAAAGTGTTAGTTGCTCAGTCATGTCTGACCTTTGCAACCCTATCGACTGTAGCCCACCAGGCTCTTTTGTCCATGGAATACTCCAGGCAAGAATACTGGAGTAGGCAGCCATTCCCTTCTCCAGGGTATCTTCTCCATCCAGGGATTGAACCCAGGTCTCCCATATTGCAGGCAGATTCCTTACCATCTGAGCCACCGCGGAAGCTCCCTGAACAAACTCCATCTACTTATTCTGTGAGGATTCTGTGAGGATTCTAACAAGTCATGGATATAAAGTTCTTTTCAGAGTCATAGACAGTGAGAGTTCAATGGATGGTTTCATGCTCACTGCTTTCCTGGAGAACATGCAATCTGGATATAAAGGGGAAACAGACTTCCTGAGCCCCATCAGGCTGCTCCTAATACCTGCCAACTTCACAAAGACTATATTAGAAGAACACTAGATCCATCAAAATTTGTAAAATAACCATAAGGCACACCAAGGAATCAAAAAAGAAAATCCAGTGGACTACAGGCAGACTTCCTGACAGAGCCTCCTTCCATACCTTCTTTGTTGGTCTCTACTCAGGGCCAGAGTCCAAGAAAGGCCCAGAAGCAGCTAATGTCAAGGATTTGGAGTAGGAAATAAGGAGAAAAATGCAGAATTATGAAGACCTGGACCATGAGTGGGTTATGAGAGCCCTCAGTTTTTTCTTTCTTGCCCATAGTGTACCCTAGGCAATTCTCTTCCACTTAGTGGATGTGCATTTTCTTAGCTGAGAAATGCCAATTTTAAGATCTGTCAGTGTGCATGTATGCTCAGTTGCTTCAGCTGTGTCTGACTCTTTGCAACTCAACATATGGATTATAGCCTGCCAGGCTCCTCTGTCCATGGGATTCTTCAGGCAACAATACTGGAGTGGGTTGCCATTTCCTTTTCCAGGGGATCTTCCTGATCCAGGGAGATCCTGGGTCTCCTGTATTGCAGGTGAATTCTTTACCGCTGAGCCACCAGGGCAGCCTAAGATCTTTCAGGCTACAAGTGAACCATAATGAATTTATCTATTCATTGTTTTCAACAAATTATCACTGCACAGTCTGGACATACTGAAATCACAGCCAGTCCCTACTTTCAGGGGTCCCACTGTCTGTTAAAACTTGCCAGTACTGTCCAGTAAAGATGAATCAGAAAAATACTTAATGCCAACGGATCCCACTTCCTCAGGAAAAAAAGGAAGCAGAGAGGCTGTGAGAATATAAGGGAGGAGGCTCAACTATTCAAGTAAAGGAGTGGGAAAGGCTTCTTGGAAAGCAGGTCTATTGTCTCCACCATGCCATAGTCTTTTGTAGGACTTATATGTCCTTTGCTATAGCCTTCCACCTTCCCAGATGGTGTCTAGAAAAGGACTCTGAACACTGGATGATCAACTGGCACGGCTGACTTATAGGCTGATGTCCAGGTAGTGGAACATGCTGTCCTTGTCTGATTTATTGTCCATGACTTAGCTGTACCCAAGTCAATAAAACACAGAGTGAAAATTGACTTTCCTTAGCACATTCAGTATGCTGCTGGATCATTCCTCATCCCTTTCAGGATATATTAAAATCTTGTTCCTGGCTGTAGCTGTCCTTGTGGTCCTGGATCAGGCTTCTCCAGGTAACCAGACCATGAAGAGGAGGGAAAAGGGGGTAAGAATGGGTCCAACTCATAGAACCGTTGGAAAACTAAATCTGTGTGGGAGTGAGGACAGGGATGGCTCAGATCCGGTGAAAAGTCATATGATGAATATATCCTATGATAAGGACAATCTGTCACCTCAATTATGATGGTTCTTTTCATTAGAGAACCTGGAAAATATCAATAGAGGCCAATGTTTCTTGAATGAAGTCCCTTCCATATGCAAAAGCAACCCCCAAATCCCTAATGTCCTTAATATCCTTATCCCAAATGTCAACAGGTTCTTATCTTAGGTATCTATCACTTTTATACCCCCTCTTGCAGTAACCAGTCCTTTTTCTTTGTCTCTCCATTGTTGTTTGGCTTTGAATGCTCATTTGAATCAATCAGAAGAGGTGTCTTACTCTTGTCTTAGTGTGTATAGTGTAAATTTTGTAGGTCAATGTTGGATGTCTACAGATTTGTAAAATAAGCTCAAGATGTGTAGCTTAGACTAGGACAGAAGATCCTGGATTCTGGACTGAATAAGGCCAAAGCACTCTAATAGTAGTACAACAGACTTTATGGTCAAGTGGTGAATGATTTTCTAACAAAAAATGTTTTCTACTTGGGCTTCCAAGGGATTCTAAAGTTTATGATTTTAATTTCATGATTTCTCTTTTGGTCGTTGCTATTGGAAGTTGCATCCTCTCTTGAATCAGCTTTTCAAACTGAAAGTGTTTGTCAACCACTCAGTTATTGTAGAAGCAAAAGAAGATAATCATGGGCTAACCCTAAGTTGATATTTTTCCCAGCAATCTTGATTCCAGCTTGTGCTTCATCCAGCCCAGCATTTCACATGATGTACTCGGCATATAAGGACTTCCCTGGTGGCTCAGATGGTTAAGAGTCTGTCTACAATGTGAGAGATCTGGGTTTGATCCCTGGGAGACTTTTAAGCAGGGAATTAATGTGTTCTGCCTGCATTTTAGAACGACGTCTCTGGCTGCCACGTGGAGAATGGGGCTGGAGTCGGGGGGACAATGCTAGAAATAGGGAAACCAATGAAGAGGTTACTGCAATGTCCAGGTGAGAGAGGATGGAAACCAGGGAGGTGGGCAGAAATGCAGGGATTGGGGACACATTCAGGGGTTAGAATTGGCAGTGCTTGGACACGGAGTAAATGCGTATGTGTGTGTGTGTGTATCTGTGGAACAGTTTTCAAGGAGTATCCTTGTTTCTACTTTGTCCAGAATTCTAAAACCAGGCCAGAGGACAATTTTAAAGATAAACGAGTTTTGCTAATCCTCAAAATGGGAAGGAAATACGTTCTCCTCGCCCACGCCCCAAATTACTCCCTAATTTGTGATCTTAGCCTGAGAGACCAAGATTGGGGACTCTGGGCAAGTCACTTAAGGTCTCTGGGCTTTCCTTTTCTTATCTCTTACAGTGAGTGTGTTGGGTTACAGGATAAGTAAGGCATTTCCCTGGTGGCTCAGACGGTAAAGTGTCTGTCTACAATGCAAGAGACCCGGGTTCGATCCCTGGGTCAGGAAGATTCCCTGGAGAAGGAAATGGCAATCCACTCCAGTACTTTATTGCCTGGAAAATCCCATGGACAGAGGAACCTGGTAGCCTACAATCCATGGGGTCACAAAGAGTTGGACACAATTGAACGACTTCAGTTCAGTTCACTTCACTTCACTTCACTCTGCATATAAGTTAAATAAGCAGGGTGACAATATACAGCCTTGACCTACTCCTTTCCTGATTTGGAACCTGTCTGTTGTTCCATGTCCAGTCCTAATGTTGCTTCTTGACCTGCATACAGATTTCTCAAGAGGCAGGTCAGATGGTCTGGTATTCCCATCTCTTTAAGAATTTTCCACAGTTTGTTGTGACCCACACTATCAAAGGTTTTGGCATAGTTGATAAAGTAGAAGTAGATGTTTTCTGGAACTCTCTTGCTTTTTCAATGATCCAACAGATATTGGCAAGTTGATCTCTGGTACCTCTGCCTTTTCTAAATTCAGCTTGAACACCTGGAAGTTCATGGTTCAAGTACTGTTGAAGCCTGGCTTGGAAAATTTTGGGTAATTACTTTGCTAGCGTGTGAGATGAGTGCAATTGTGCGGTAGTTTGAACATTCTTTGGCATTGCCTTTCTTTGGAATTGGAATGAAAACTGACCTTTTCCAGTCCTGTGGCCAGTGCTAAGTTTTCCAAATTTGCTGTCATATTGAGTGCAGCTTTTGAACTGTGGTGTTGGAGAAGACTCTTAAGAGTCCCTTGGATGGCAAGGAGATCCAGCCAGTTAATCCTTAAAGAAATCAATCCTGAATGTTCATTGGAAGGATTGATGCTGAAGCTGTAACTCCAATATTTGGCCTCCTGATGCAAAGAACTGGCTCATTTGAAAAGACCCTAGTGCTGGGAAAGATTGAAAGCGGGAGGAAAAGGGGATGACAGAGGATGAGATGGTTGGATGTCACCATCACCAACTCGATGGACAGAATTTGAGTAAGCTCTGGGAGTTGGTGATGGACAGGGAAGCCTGGCATGCTGCAGTCCATGGGGTGGCAAGGAGCCGGACACGACTGAGCAACTGAACAGAACTGAACTGAACTGAACCCTGAGTTGGCTTCTGCCTGCTTAAACTCTGGTGAGGGCAATTAGAATAGATGAGGGAGTACAGTCATCCTGATCCTAATTTTTTTCCAGTCCAAATGTTCTCATGAGAAAGAAATAATTCAAAGTTATCTCCTAATAGAGGAGTTTGGGAGAAAAAAAAAAGTAGAGGTAATCATAATGTGAAACAAGATACTATGATCTCTCAACTGAACTTAATGTGCTGAGGAAGCTGAGTCTATACTCTGTGTTCTATTGACCTATGTAAAGCTTAGAAGATCTGCTTTCTGATCATCCACATAAACTGGTCATTCAATGTTCAATGTATTGCTCTAGACATCATCTAAGGCATGAACTTAAAAGTGTCTAGTACATGATATGTGCTCAAACAAAATCGCTGTTGAGTGAATAATGAATGAAGAGAAGAAGAAGAAGAAAAAAAAGTTAATTGAAGGCACAGTTTCATTCCTTGATAAATACCTAGATTTGGGGAAAATGAGGAACTAGTGTTGATGATACTGAAAAATGACAGAGATAGAAATATCCTAAGCATAAAAATAAAGTCCAATAAAAGCTTGATAGTCCCAAAGATGCCATTACATTTCAATAGTTCATTGTAACCATTATTGCTACAATTACCAATGTGTAATCATATACCAATTAGTATGATAGTCTTTACTTTTTCATGTATGTGCTTATTCATCTCTTTGTTTATTTTGCTAGATGGATGGACCAGAAAGTGTGGTTATGGAACTGGCAATTGCAGGAAAAGTTGTAAAGAAAGTGAGAAGAAGAAAGAAAAATGTGGCTTAAGAAAGCTTTGCTGCATCCCTATAAAGCATAAATCATCAAAACTTGTCATAAAAGAAGAGACAACATATAGGGTTATGGCAAGTACCACTAACTATGAATTTATGACTTGTGACAAGAGGATTTTGGCAGCATTTTAATGAGTCAGTAAGATGGGTATCCAGGTCACCTACATGGTCCTTAGATCCTTAGTATCTAAGGAGACTGGGTCCTTACATGATCCATTAAAAAATATATGCTCATTCTAGCTGTCATTTGTTTCTGTCTCTCTAGTCTTCAATAGCCTAACATTCCCTAGGCTGTCACAGGAAATCAGTTCTCATGGTAAACCAGTTTTATAGAATCTGAATCTTAAATTCCTAAGCCTCTGACCAGGTGCTATAGGTCTCTGAGTGTGGAAGTGTTCCAAGTTAAGGCAAATTTCACCTTGATTATACATCCTTATCTAATGTCTCATCCCAGATTGTTGAGATGGGCCAGAAGTCAGTAGTGTCTGACTCTTTGCGACCCCATGGACCATAGTTGGCCAGTCTCCTCTGTCTATGGAATTCTCCAGGAAAGAATATTGGAGTAGGTAGACATTCCCTTCTCCAGGGGATCTTCCCAACCCAGAGATCAAATCCAGGTATCCTGCACTGCAGGCAGATTCTTTACTCTCTGAGCCACCAGGGAAGCCCTTTGCCGCCTTAGCTCGAAGTTTAGCCTGAGGCTCTGTCTCATNGGAGTAGGTAGACATTCCCTTCTCCAGGGGATCTTCCCAACCCAGAGATCAAATCCAGGTATCCTGCACTGCAGGCAGATTCTTTACTCTCTGAGCCACCAGGGAAGCCCTTTGCCGCCTTAGCTCGAAGTTTAGCCTGAGGCTCTGTCTCATTGTCTGTCTCTTGGAATTTGTCCCTTACTCCAACCCCCTAATTACACTTGGCTGTCAAAAGACGGGAATGCCCTCTGCACAAGAGACAACTACTCAGGCCCCAACCAAGTGGAAGTGGAAAATAGTAAAAAAAAAAAACACAACAAGCAAATAAACAAAAAACAAAGAAAAAGCAAACTAAACAACACCAACCAAAATTCCTCAAAGTTTACTGAGAACAACAGTGTGCAAGAACTTGTCCTAAACGCTTTACTACATAACCTCAATTCACCCTAACAATAGCTCCATGAAGTAAGAGGTAGTATTGTGTCCTTTGGCCAGAAGAGGAAACTAAGTCACAGAGAGTTTAAGTGACTTGCTCCAAGTGGCACAAAAAAGCAGTTTAGTAGCAAGACTTTGAACCCATGATACCTGAACTCAGACATGCTTCCTCAAGATGGAAAAATCTTTGCTGCAGTAAGAAAAGCTTCCCTTTACTCTTTCCACCCCGAATCTACTTCATTAATATGGAAGGTCTCATGAAAGGAAGAGCTTTGTGAGCCTCCTTGTGGTTAAAGGGGCTTCCCTGATGGCTTAGTTGGTAAAGAATCTGCCTGCAATGCAGGACACCCTAGTTTGATTACTGGGTCAGGAACATCCTCTGGAGAAGGGATAGGATACCCATGCCGGTATTCTTGGGCTTCCCTTGTGGCTCAGCTGGAAAAGAATCTGCCTGCAATGCAGGAGACCTGGGTTCAGTTGCTGGATTGGGAAGATCCCCTCGAGAAGGGAAAGGCTACCCACTCCAGTATTTGGTCCTGGAGAATTCCATGGACTGTATAGTCCATGGAGTCCCGAAAAGTTGGACATGACTGAGAAACTTTCACTTCACTCACTTTGTGGTTAAAATGTGCAAAAAACCCAACCCTAAATGATATGTGAGCCTACATGCTTAGTTGCTCAGTCGTGTCTGACTTTTTGCAACCCCATGGACTGCAGACCACTAGGCTCCTCTGTCCATGGGATTGTCCAGGCAAAAATACTGGAATGAGTTGCCATTTCCTCCTTCAGGGGATCTTTCTAACCCAGAGACTGAACCAGAGCCTCCTGCATTGGCAGGCGGGTTCTTTACCACTGAGCCACCTGGGAAGCTCCAAAATGGTATATCCAGACATAAACAGAAATAATTTCCAGTTGCAGTAAATGACGAAGTTGTCCCTATGTAGTAGGCAGTCTTAGTTTAGAGGCCAATGCCAGTCAGTTCTAGAGCTGAAAATTATCCCTAGCCTCTGTTGACATGAATTATCTGGAGAATGCAGTCTGAAGACAAGGTACATTAATCACCAAATAATGGCAGCTTCTAATCCTTCAACTCGTTTCTCAGAGTACTTTCACTTCAATTCTCTCATTTTCTCCCGCTCTAATAGTATAACACTGATGTCTCAAACCTTAAAGGATGTGCTTGTGATATTTGGGGATTGGCTTAGAGACTGGATCTCGGATTCCTCAGGCACAATGATTCCAATAAACACTTCAATTCTAACCCAGGTTACACCAGTGGTTGCAGATAATACGAGCTACATGTTCTTGAACTAAGAGTTTTTATTCATTTTTTTGACAAGAGAAATTATGCCCACAAGTACACCCAGGAGTCTTAGAGAGTTACATTAAGCATGACTCCATATCCACAATTCCAAAGAAATGAAAATGTTGTGGAGAAATGCAAGTGTGTTAAGTCACCTTGCTTCCCTGGTGGCTCAGAGGGTAAAGCATCTGCCTGCAATACAGGAGACCCAGGTTCGATTCCTGGGTTGGGAAGATCACTTGGAGAAGGAAATGGCAACCCACTCCAATATTTTTGCCTGGAAAATCCCATGGACAGAGGAGCCGGTGGGCTACAGTCCACAGGGTCGCAAAGAGTCGGAAATAACTGAGTGACGTCATTTTAAGTCACCTTACTACTCCCTTTGTTCACCCCCCAAATGGATTTATTTGATTATATCTTCCCAACCCAGGAATTGAACCCAGGTCTCCTGGCGGCTCAGATGGTAAAGAATCTGCCAGCAATGCAAGAGACCATTTGACGCCTGGGTTGGAAAGATCCCCTGGGGAAGGGAATGGCAACCCACTCCAGTAGTCTTGCCTGGAGAATTCCATGGACAATGGAGCCTGGTGGGCGACAGTTCATAGGGTCACAGAGAGTAAGACATGGCTGAGTGACTAATACTTTCACTGTCTTTCAAACTTTATATACCTTTCAACTCTTAAAGCCTTCTTCACTCTTTCAATTATGATGAAAATCCATTCTTTACCCCTGACTTCAAAAGAGGCATCTTAGAGAGCAAAGACATAAAGCACGAAAAGAGACTGAGAAAGAGAAAAGTGCTCTCAACATACGTTCTCAAACCATAATCCTAAAATACATCCTAGACGTCTCCTTCCTCACCGCTCCCCACCCCTACTCATCATGTCAGCCACGAAGACCTTCCAGGTCTGCCTCCGTAGTGCCTATTCTCTATCCCTGCCACTGCTATTCTAATTCAGCTGTCATTTTTCCTTGACCGTTTTCATGGGCCAAATCCTGTCCCCTCATAATTCATATGTTGAAGTCCTAATCCCCAGTACCTCAGAATGGGACCGCATTTGGAGATGAGATAAACAGGTAATTTAAAGAGCTAATTAAGTTAAAATGAGATCCTTAGGCCGAGTCCTGGGCCTTCTCTCATAGCTCAGTNAATTCATATGTTGAAGTCCTAATCCCCAGTACCTCAGAATGGGACCGCATTTGGAGATGAGATAAACAGGTAATTTAAAGAGCTAATTAAGTTAAAATGAGATCCTTAGGCCGAGTCCTGGGCCTTCTCTCATAGCTCAGTTGGTAAAGAATCTGCCTGCAGTGCAAGAGACCTGGGTTTGACTCCTAGGTAGGGAAGATCCCCTGGAAAAGGAAATGGCAACCCACTCCAGTATTCTTGCCTGGAGAATCCCATGGACAGAGGAACCTGTAGGCTACATAGCTTTGGGGTCACAAGAGTGGGACACTACTTAGTAACTAAACCACCACAGGCTGAGTCCTAATCCAAATGAATGGCATTTTTATAAGAAGAGGATATTAGGAAACAGGCATACCAGAGAAGGAGAACCATGAAAAAATACAGAGAGGAAATTCAGTTCAGATCAGCCACTCAGTCGTGTCGGACTCTTTGTGACCCCATGGACTGCAGTATGCCAGGCTTCCCTGTCCTTCACCATCTCCCAGAGCTTGCTCAGGCTCATGTCCATCAAGTCAGTGATGCCATCCAACCATCTCATCCTCTGTGGTCCCTTTCCTGCCTTCAATCTTTCCCAGAGTCAGGGTCTTTTCCAATGAGTCAGTTCTTCGCATCAGGTGGCCAAAGTGTTAGAGTTTCAGCTTCAGCATCAGTCTTTCCAATGAGAGGAGATGACATCTACAAATCAAGAAGAGAGACTTCAGAAGAAAGCAATCCCACTGATACCTTTAACTCAGACTTTTAGCTTCCAGAATTGTGAGAAGATAAATTTTTTGTTGCTTAAACCACACAGCCTGTGGTCCTTTGTTATGGCAGCCCTATCGGATTAATGAACACACGCTATAACATTTACATCCTATTGACCTCTTTGTCTCCCACTATGCCTTTGACTCACTCCAATCTTTTCATACAGTTGCCAGGAAATCATTTCTTAAAAAAAAAAAAAAAAAAGAATTTGACTGCACCAGGTCTTATTTGCAGCATATGGGCTCTAGTGGTTCTCTNAGGAGATGCAGGTTCAGTCCCTGGGTTGGGAAGATCCCCTGGAGAAGGAAATGGCAACCCACTCCAGTAATCTTGTCTGAGAAATCCCATGGACAGAGGAGCCTGGTGGGCTACAGTCCATGAGGTTGCAAAAGAGATGGACATGGCTTAGCAACTAAACCACAACCACAAAGCTGGTTACATAAGGCCAGCAACTTTCTGAACACCTTTGTTTGCTATATTTGTGAAAAAGTCAGCCCAGTTGTCTCCTTCTGTGGAACAAATGCCTTCAGAACTCCTAGCAGGGTTTTAAGATAGGCAGAGTAGTCCCAGGAATGTGCAAACATCTCACTTGTTTCAAAATTCTCACTTGTTTCGAACTCCATCACTGTTTGTGGAGTTTGTTTGTGTTTCTGGCGGAGAAACCCGGCTGCTCTCAGCCAAGGCTGAACCGCCCTGGCTCAGGCTTCTCTATGGAGCATGGAGGCGGCCCCGAGGCAATCTAAGCATATTTTTTGGTGGCATTATGCATTGTTCAGCTTCCTATTCTCAGCCTCCAATCTATTCTCCCTCATGCCAGTTGCACAGAGAAGCAGTTCATTCAAAGAATTTGCCATAAAGCATGACAGAAGCTCCCTCCCTTTGTTTCTTTGTAGGCCAGGCTGCTGTGCCGGCTCCGCCTCCTTAGAAAAATACACCACCTCCAATGAATTTCCTGATGACACCTTGAATTTCATCAAAACGCACCCACTCATGGATGAGGCCGTGCCGTCCATCATCAACAGGCCGTGGTTTCTGAGGACGATGGTCAGGTGGGTGTCAGGCAAACCGTGTCCTTACTGGATTTCCCATTGCCACCCGTGATCATTGGACCTGTCATCAGTGGATCATGATTTGAAGTGCCATGTACCCCTTTTGTCATCCTGGCCTGGGTTCAGTTCTGAAGTCCTGGGTGGTTGAGTGGATGCCACCAAACCCCCATAACCACATTCCCAGTGAAAACACAGTTCAGAGAGTTTCAGGCTAACTAGACCCAGACCAGCAATTAGAGGAGGCAAAGATGTCTCCTTTGCCTTAGCTGGTTAATTCCAGGTGTGTTCAAGTAGAGAAGCTTGAAGACAATCAGTCAATGGATGTACATACCTGTTTGTTTGTTGTGGTTGCAAAACATGCTGCAGATTCCATCTGAGCACTGTCTCTGAACTGTTAGCTGTCACAACAGGCCCCCCTGACAGCTCAAACAGGAAAGAATNTGCTGCAATTCATGGGGTCGCAAAGAGTCGGACACGACTGAGTGACTGAACTGAACTGAACTGATACCATGTTTTAGATTCCACATATAAGTGATGTCATGTATCTGTCTTTCTCTATCTGACTTACTTCACTTAGTATGATAACTTCTAGGACCACCCATGTTGCTGCAAATGCCAATATTTCATTCTTTTTATGACTGAATAATATTCTATGATATATATTCCATTATACATATATGTGTGTATATATATCACATCTTCTTTATCCACTCCTCTATTGATGGTCACTTAGGTTGCTTCTAACTCTTCTCTATTGTAAATACTGTTGTTATGAACATTGAGGTCCATACATGGTTTTGAATTAGAATTTTTATCTTTTCTGGATATAGGCCAGGAGTGGAATAGCTGGATCATACAGTAACTCTATTTTTAATTTTTTGAGGACCCTCCATACACTCTCCATAGTGGTTGTAGCAGTTTACATTTCTACCAACAGTGCAGAACCATTCCCTTGTCTCCATACCCTCTCCAGCATTTATTATTTTTATATTTTTTGATGATGGCTGCTCTGACCGGTATGAGGTGACATTTCCCTGTAGTTTTGATTTGCCTTTCTCTGATCATTAGTGATATTGAGTATCTTCTCATGTGCCTTTTGGTCATCTGTATGCCTTCTTTGGAGAAATGTCTATTTAGGTCTTCTGCCCACTTTTTGATTGTCTTGTTTGTTTTTTGATATTAAGTTGTTTTAGCTTTTTGCATATTTTGGATATCAGCTACTAGTAAGAATATATGATTTTCAAATATTTCTCCCATTCTGGAGATGGCCTTTTCGCTTGGTTGATTGTTTCCTTTGCTATGCAGAAACTCTTCCGTTTGATGTAGTCACACTTGTTTATTTCTGCATTAGTTGCCTGTGCATTTAAAGTCAAATCCAAAAAAAAAATTATTGCAAGAATATTTCATGTAGCTTTCCACTATGATTTCTTCTAAGAGTTTTTCAGTTTCAGGTCTTACGTTTAAGTCACTGATCAATTTTGAGTTGATTTTTTCTGTATGGTGTAATATGTCTTCTTTTTCTCTTTTTTTCCTTTTGGTTAAATTTAGCCAAAGCTTTGGTATTTGTTTATGTTTTTTTAAAAGCCAACTCTTTATTTTGTTTAACTTTCTATTGTCTTGCTAGTCTCTTTTTATTTCTGCTATAATCTTTACGATTTCCTTCTTTCTGCTACCTTTAGGCTTAGTTTGTTTTTTTTCCCCCAGTTCCATGAGCCATAAAGAATATAACTGATTTTAGATATTTTTTTTCTTACTGTAAATTCAGTTCAGCTCAGTCACTCAGTCGTGTCTGACTCTTTGCGAACCCATGAATCGCAGCACGCCAGGCCTCCTTGTCCATCACCAACTCCCAGAGTTCACTCAGACTCATGTCCATTGAGTCAGTGATGCCATCCAGCCA
>SJYV01054924.1:1401627-1452087 GCA_006410875.1 Neotragus pygmaeus
TATTGATATTTCTCCCAGCAATCTTGATTCCAGCTTGTGTTTCTTCCAGCCCAGCATTTCTCATGATGTACTCTGCATATAAGTTAAATAAGCAGGGTGACAATATACAGCCTTGATGTACTCCTTTTCCTATTTGGAACCAGTCTGTTGTTCCATGTCCAGTTCTAACTGTTGCTTCCTGGCCTGCATACAGATTTCTCAAGTAGTTGGTGCTATAAATTTTCCTCTTAGTACTGTTTTTGTTGGATTCCAAGAGTTTGGGTAAGTTTTTTTTCCATTTTTGGTTATCTTAGGTACTTTTTAATTTCCTTTTTGGTTTCTTTTGTGATCCATTAATTGTTCAGGATATAATTTCTGTCTTCTTGAATTTGTTGAGCCTTGTTTTGTGGTCCAACATATGACTGATCTGTCATGGGAAAGTTCCACATGAACCTTATTTTAAAATTTTTAATTGGAGGATAATTGCTTTACAATGTTGTAAGGGTTTCTGCTGTACAACATCGTGCCATATGCACTTAAAAAATATATTTATTGGGGCTTCCCTGGTGGGTCCAGTGGTTAAGAGTCTACCTGCCAGTGTAGGGAACACAGGTTTGATCCCTGGTCTGGAAAGACCCCACATGCCACAGTATAACTGAGTCACAACAACTGAGACAGCACTCAGAAACCACAAGCCGCAACTACTGAGCCAAAGGGCTGTAACTGCTGAAGCCCACATTCCTAAAGCCTGTGCTCGGTAGTAAGAGAAGCCACCATAACGAGAAGCCTGCACACTGCAATGAAGTGTAGCGCCCACTTGCTACAACTAGAGAAAGCCTGCACAAAGCAATGACAGCTCAGTACAGCCAAAAATTACATTAATTAATTAACTAATCCTTTTAAAAAGAATATTTATTTTGTTGTTGTTGAAAGGAATATTCTATTTGGTCCATCTGGTCTATCATGTTAATAAAATTCAGTTTTCTTATTGATTTTCTGTCTGGATGATCTATCTACTATTAAAAGTGAGATATTTATAAAGACTTTCCTCCTGGCAGAGCCATCATGACAAAGACGCACCCACTGCAGAAGTGTCCAGAAAACCCCAACCAGGAGTATGCAAGTATAAAGTGCCTGTCTGAGACTGTTGTGCCTTGCGGAGTCATCAGAGCTATATGGGCCATGGACACAGAAGCAAAGCCTGTTCCCAGAGAACTGGTTTGGGCAGATGGACCCAAGTTGTAATTTAGGCACAGCCCTGGGATGCAAGAGGAACCTAAATTGTCTGGGTTTAAGAGTTTAGCCCCTGGAAGAACTGAAGGACAAAATAAATGTTGTGTTGAATTACAGAAAAATAAAATTACATTTAATGGCCAGAAAAAAGTGAGGTATTTAAGATCTCTACTATTATTGTATTGCTGTATACCTTCAGTTGGGATCATTGTGTAATATAATGTTGGGTGATTATATATTTATAGTCATTATATCTTTTTGACTAATTTATCCCTTATTATTATGTAGTGAACACTTATATCAGATGTGTATAAGAGACAGGTCTTTATAAACAACTTAGTGCTGTACAAATACAGTGAGGCTTCATCTTCCACAAAGGTGNTCTTTTTGACTAATTTATCCCTTATTATTATGTAGTGAACACTTATATCTCTTTGACTAATTTTTACTATAAGTCTTTTAATATAAATGAAGCCTCCTCTACTGTCTTTGGTTATCATTTGTATAAAATATCTTTTCTAGCCTTTAACTTTCAGCCTATGTGTTTTTTTTTCTTAATATATATATTTATTCTTTATTTTATTTATATATAACATATATACTTTTATTGAAGTATAGTTGACTTACAATGTTTCAGGTGCACAGCAAGGTGATTCAGTTATACATATACATATATATTATTTTTTGAAATTATTTTCCATTATAGGTTATTACAAGATATTGACTATAGCTCCCTGTTCTGTACAGTAAACCTTTGTTGCTTGTTGTAGATTGTTTTTTTTTTTTTAGAATTAGATATCTAACATTTTATTCATCCTAAGTCAAACAAGTAGAATCAAAATGTCATAAAATTTTTAGTTAGGCAAAATTTCATAAGTTTTCTAAAATAAATATATTATATGTATTATTTACATAAAACAGTCCAAAGAGAAGAAAGTACAAGAGAGTTACCCAGTGAGCAAAAGGAACTGAAAATGATATTGATCAAGTAAAAACAAAACTAACTAAAACACAAACTGGAAAACAAAACCAAGGCAGAGTGCCAACTGGGGAACAAAGCAAAAAACCCAAACAAACTAACAAACATGGTGAAAAGAAGAAAGAAAAAGAAGAAAAGAAAGAAGAAACAGAAAAGCAAAGTTAAATAGGATTACATACAAAGATTTATATGTATTAAAGAGTTACTATTGCAAGAATAGAACAATAAAAAAAACAAAGCAAAAAATGCTTTAAATAAAGCGAAGAAAAAACTCTTGGAACCACACAAAATAGATATATATATATAAAGGAAATAAAGAGTGTAATTGTTTTTAAAAGTTCTCAACAGCATAGAGTTAATAGTAATCATAAATTCAACAACCACAGCAACAGAGGGGGGAAAAAGAAAAGAAGAAAAAAATCCACAGCCAACTACAGAATAAATCAAAATATAAAAATAATAATAATTTGTTTTGAGATCTCAGCTGTCAGCATCCTTTCCCTCACTGTGAGTCACAGTCCACCTCCACCTCCCTAAGATGTCCTCCAATACTCGCTGGTCTCTGGACCTGCTGTGGGGACAGCTCAACTCTAATTTGGCCCTACTACTGCCTGTTCTTGCCTCCAACATCCACAGCTGTGAGAGCTAGTGTGTTTTCTTTTGTGGGAACTCTCATTGTCTTTTTATATATTCCAAAGACACAAAGTAGTAGTTGATCGTGTGGACTGAACCCGCAACTTGTCCAGCTGGTGGTAATGTTTCTGATCCTCTTCTTTAGCCATACTGCCCCTGGGATTCAATTGTGGTTTTATCTCCACCTCTGCATGTGGGTCTTCCACAGGAGTTTGCTCCTGAGGTCATGCTGGAGGACTTCGGTCTGCCCCAGTGACGACTGGGTATGGAGGTGGTACAGTTGCTTGGATCACAGGGACCCTGGCAGTGCAGGTGAGCTGATGTCCAGGGGAACAGGAGATACCGTTGTTCTTAGGGCTTTTTCTAGGCTCCAGCAGCTCTGCCCCAGTGGGGATTGAGTGTAGAGGTGGCGTGGCTGCTTGGATCATAGGGACCCTGGCAATGTCAATATGCTGGGGAGCCAGTGGCCATTCTCACAGGACATATGGTGCTATTAGAGTTTTTTATCCAGCCCCTGGCAGCTCTGTCCCAGGGAGGATTGAGTGTGCAGGTGATGCAGCTGTTTGGATCATGGGGACCCTGGTGGCACCAAGGGGCACTGGTGGCCTCTGTCACAGGAGCTATGGCATCATTAGAGTCTTTTTTCTAACCTCTGGCAGGTAGCGTTTAAATGGCCTCTTTGACCGGTCCTTCTCTGTTGCTTTGTGCATCAGGTGCTTAAAGGGGAACCCCTGGCTGGGGTCCTTTTCTGTTGCTCAGTGTGCAAGGCATTTAAAGGGCCACCTTCTCTGGGGTCTTTCTCTATTGGTCACCTGTTGGTGCTGGCTGTGGGAAGAGAGAGAGAATATAATGATGGTTCCACCTCCGGCACACGACCCAGCATTATGGCCTTGCCTGGCTTTCCTCCAAAGGCATTTCCCACTGCCATCTCCTCCCTCATGCCCTCTTGGGCCATCTCCCCACAGTCAATAGCAGACTTCTCCCTGGGATTGCTCTCCAATCCCTATACTCCAGCTCCCAGCTGCTGTGC
The DNA here is from genome assembly GCA_006410875.1 of Neotragus pygmaeus. Taxonomy (NCBI): domain Eukaryota; kingdom Metazoa; phylum Chordata; class Mammalia; order Artiodactyla; family Bovidae; genus Neotragus; species Neotragus pygmaeus. Next base: position 1,405,482 of record SJYV01054924.1, read on the forward strand.
ATTCCAAGGGATTTTTGTCCCTGTCCAGGGCGTGTAGGGCTGCGGCAAGGATTGTCTGTGTGGTTCTTGTTCCATTCAGATTGTCACAGATCAGCTGCTGCACTCTCCAATGCCTTCAAGTGCTTCTCCACTGTCCCCAGGGCTTCCCAGGTGGCTCAGATGGTAAAGAATCCGCCTGCAGTGTGGGAGACCTGGGTTCAATCCCTGGGTTGGGAAGAATCCCTGGAGGAGGGCATGGCAACCCACTCCAGTATTCTTGCCTGGAGAATACCCATGGTAGAGGAGCCTGGCAGGCTACAGTCCACAAGGTTGCAAAGAGTGGGACACAACTGAGTGACTAAGCACAGCACTGTNATCCCTGGGTTGGGAAGAATCCCTGGAGGAGGGCATGGCAACCCACTCCAGTATTCTTGCCTGGAGAATACCCATGGTAGAGGAGCCTGGCAGGCTACAGTCCACAAGGTTGCAAAGAGTGGGACACAACTGAGTGACTAAGCACAGCACTGTCCCAAACAATTGCCCCAGTGTGAGGATTTGACCCCTGCTTCAGTTATCCCGCTCCCTGGGAGCAGATCTAGTCCTGCTCACTCTGCTGTTTTTCCCCTCCTCCCCTCATCCTACTGAGTTTTGCATGGATCTATATATTCCTTTCCAGTGATCAGAAGGAACTCTTGCTCGCTCTCAGCTGGCATTCTGCCACGATTTTCTGTGTCTGAAGGTGTATTCCTGATGCATCTGTGAAGAGAGATGTAACCAACATCCACCTTCATCTCCACCATCTTCTCCTCTCCTTCTTAAGAGTAGAGATTTTAGCAAAGAGGAGCTGAAACCCTGAAACAAATGGATTTCCTGGCGAGATTTCAAAATTGGTTTGGATCTTTGACTCCTTTTTTTTTTTTTGCTCTTATTTTCTTCTTCTTTGAACTGGAATGTTTATAACAGTGATCTTATGCCTGCCCCATCACTGTATCTGGGGAGTAGATAATTCTTTCTTAACTTTCATGGGTTTATAGGTGGAGAAGAATTGTGCCCTAGGACGTCTTATACCCAGAGCCTCAATGACACATTATTTAGATCATGTATGTAATGAGACTTGTGAACTTTTGTTGATTCTTTATTGGGCTGAGATTTTGGAAGAGGTTGATATGGAATTCAATTATTTTCCATGTGAGATGAAATCTTTGGGAATTAGAATGTGGACTTTAGTAGGCAGAATAATGATCTCCCAGAAATGTCTGTGGCCTAATCCACGTAAACTGTGGATGTGTTACATGGCATAGAAAAATGGAAATAAAGTTAATATGGAATTAGGATTGATAATAAGTCAATCTTAAAATAAGAAAACAATCCTAGTTTATCTGGAGTGGGGGACTGAAATAGTTGTGTGTTCTTTAACATAGAAGCGGAAGGCAGAATAAGAATTTAGAATAGTATATGGTAAGATTCACTGTTAATGCCTTTAAGATTCAATAAAGACAAGGAAAGTAGAAAGCCTCTAAAAGATGGAAAGGGCAAGGAAACAGCATCTCTTAGGGGTTCCAGTAAGAAATTCAGTCCCGACAAAACTTTGATTTCACCCTGGTAGGATTCATTGTGAACTTCCGAAAAATATAACTGTAAAAAAAGAGTTTTTATTGCCTTAAGTTTCTAAGTTTATTGTAAATATCCATAGAAAAATAAGACAGTAAGCAAAATATTGGACTTAGCAAAGAAGGACTTCCATGCAGTTATTGTAAATAGGTTCAAATAACGAAAACAAACCATGTTTTATATAATATAAAAAACTATGATGATAGTTTATCAAATTTGCTTGAATTCTTCTACTGAGTGCTTTCAGGGTCTTGGGTGCAGCAGTAACTCGAGACTCGATACGCAAGAACTTTTCAAACTTATGCTTGCATTGTTTTTGTTAACATCCCATTGACCTCAGTAAGTCGCTTGACCAAGACCACAGTCTGGTAGGTACCTCTAAATAAGAGGATATACAACATCGCATTGCAAAAGCATGACTGCTAGGTGGGAAAGAATTCGTTGGCTTTATATAGTCTTGTGTAGGAGTAGAGGGTTTTCTTTACAGACCATCTTTTATCTTGATAAATACACTATTTTTATTAATAATTCACTTTGGGGCCTTAATTTCTGAGAGGTAAATATTTGATATATTAACACATTGAAGTTTCAAAGTTTATTTCTTCAGTTTAACTGAGAAGATGTAAGATAAAGCCTTCCTCTCTTAGACAGATGTGTAACTAACTCGTATACTGAGGAGTTTCAGAAGGAAAACTATACCCTTGAAGAACAGAGCCATAAGAATAGGAAGTCAGCATGATATGAATAGTCATGCAGAGAATTCTGGCCATAACCCTAAGTCTCTTGGCTATTTTTTATTTTTATTTTTTGGCCACATCACATGACATGTGGGATCCTGGTTCTCCAACCAGGGATTGAGCCCGCATTTCCCTGCATTGGGAGCATAGAGTCTTAACCATTGGACCACCTGGGAAGTCCTTCTTGAGCCTTTTAAAAATCATTTTAATTGAAGTGCAACATATCTATAAAAGAGTGCAAAGGTCCTAAGTATAGCATATAGTCTAATGAATTATCACAAAAGTAACATGTCCATGTAACAAAAACACAGGTTAAGAAATAAAGCTGCTAACATATAAATACTTCATTTTCCTTTGCAGAGTTAGTACTATCCTGATTTCTAACACCATAAAACTATTTTTCTTTTTTTAACTCTATATAAATTGAATTATAGTTTCCTTTACTCATCACTGTATTATCAAGATTGATCCACGTTATCNTCACCTGCCTCTGGAAGTACAAACATCTTCCAGGCCTTAAGGCCCTGGTTTTCTCTTCTCACCTAGCACACCTCTTAGACTTCACTCCATTCCTTCAGCCTCAGCTCTCATGCTTCTCCAGCTCTAATCTCCATCCCAAACTCCCAACCCACACCCCCTACCCGATGTCACAGAGACGCCTCAAGCACAAGATGATCAAAACCTGTCCTCAGTAAGGCATGATCCACTGTTTCACCACGTGGATAAAACGTGGACGGTCTTCTTTGTCAGTTCCTCTGGCTCAGGCTCCACATCAGCCTACAAGCCGATCCTGTTACCTCTTCTTCCAACCGTCTCTGGAATCTGGTCCCTCCACTCTAGCCTCCAGCACTCTTGCCGAAGCTAGGCACTCCTGCCGTGCTCTCTTCCCACGGTCCTCCACCTCCATTCACCCTCGCAGCCTGAGTTCCCAGGATTGCCCAAGTACTCTTTCAAAACTTCAGGAATGCACACACACTTCTTTTGCTTCTTTAAACCTTAAAATCTCTATGTCTACAGGGCAAAATCCAGATCTCTTATCTGAAATGCACACGCAAAGTCAGCCATTAAAAAAAAAAAAAAAAGGTTGCCATGATCTACCCAAAATTCTCTCTCCAGTATTATCTCCCCAACAACTCATTCCACCCACCCCCACCTATACTCCTGGGCCACTGAAGGGTCCAACATGGATGTTTCTGCTCAGCTCACACACTTCTTTCTGTCTAAAACCCCATCTCCCCACTGCTCTTAAAATGCTCCATGTCCTTTGAGGCCAGCTCATACACCACCTCTGCAGAGACACCCTCATCAGTTCTTCTGCTGAAGTCTGAAAGGAGCTGTGGGATGAGATACAGAGGCCACTCTGACCACTGACAAGCCAGGGGGAGTTTGCCTTTGCCAAGCCACCATAATCCAGGGTCTGGTCCTCACCTTTGCAGGAAAAAGCATTATTCTTATTATTATTTACTTGGCTGTGTCAGGTCTTAGCTTCAGTTTCCTAGATTTGGTGCAGGATCTTTTAGCTGGGGCAGATGGGATTTAGTCCCCTGACCAGGGATTGAACCCAGGCCTCCTGCATTGGGAGTTTGGTGTCTCAGCCACTGGACCACCAGGGAAGTGTCCAAGAAAGTGTGCTTTTTGAAGCTGCCAGGGGAGGAGACACAACTGCACTGTCTCCAGCAAATACCAGGGAAAGAAATGGATGGACAAAACAGGGGAACAGAGCCACAGATGAGTAACAGCCGATCTGCCCATGCTGTACTTGACATGGGAAGTCAGACTCCAGCCAGAGTGTGTCACGGTGAATGGAACAGCCTGCCCTCAGCCAAGGTGCCCACTGTCCCCTCAAAAGACCATGTAGAGTAATGGCCCAGAGTGAGAGTCAGAAGTTACTGAACTGGGGTTGAAGACCCAGCTCAGTCACTTACTCTGTGATTCTGGATCATTTAACCTAGACTTGGCTTCCTCATCAGTCCAAAGGGGCTAGGCATCCCTTCGTCCTGGCTGTTCCATCTGCCTGGACCACCCTTCCCCTAGATTCCCACACAGCTCCCTTCCCTCCTTGTCTCACGTCTCTGCTCACTGTTCACCTTCTCAGAGACGTTTCCTGACCTTTCTAGATAAACAGGAACCCCTTTTCTCACCCCAGGCATTCCTAGCCTCCTAACCCTGCCACATCCAGGCACCAGGGCTGGACCAGAGGAAAGTGCTCAACAAATATAACAGAATGGATGAAAGAAGCATATAGATCTCAAAGAGGCCTGAGGATGTAAGGTGTACAGACCTGAGCATGGCCCACACCAAGCAGTGTCACACTTTATGAGGAGAGCCTCCAACTGCCATGTACCCGGTACCCAGAAATGCTGACGGGGAACTGGGGACTCAGAGTTTTGTTGGAAAAACAGACGGAAACCTGGGGAGAAGCGCGCCTGCTCCAGCCCATGTGTGTGTGTCTATGTGGGGTCTTCCAGCAAAGACTTAGTGATGCTTAGTGAAGTGTGAGAAACTGGAATATTTGGTATGTGGTTCAGCACAGCCAGCAGGTAGGGCCCAAGACAGGATGGCGGCAGGAACAGAGGCCAGACAGAAAGCAGGGCTGACCATGAAGGGCCTTGTGGCTGCAGCAGTATCTGAGTTGTGCTCCGAAGGCAATGGAGAGCCATTAAAGGGTTTTCATCTGGACTACAGCCTGAGTACAGAAGCGTTCGGAGCTTGGGAAGGAGCGAGCTGAGTGAACAGTTAAGAGGTTCTTGTAATAACTTAGTGAGAAATTGCAAGGACAGCTTATGATAACAGAAGAAATGCCGGAGACAGAAACACCAAAAGTCAGTGGCCATTTGGGTGGTGGCCGGGGACATAGTCCAGGCAGACCATCCGGAATCTGGCTTTGACAATATGATGAAACGTGTTTCTGTTTCTTCCAATTAGGAATCTTATGTGGAAGAACAGATTAGTGGGAAAGACCCTTTGAAGTCTCCATAGTCACATAAAGTCCCACACTGGCCGGACATAATAAATAGATGCCCTTTACAGAGTTCTTACTGTGTGCCTGAAATACCAAATCTATTTTCATTCTCACAACAATCATTTAAGATAGGTGTTATTATCCCGTTTCACAGGTAAAGAGACTGAGATTTAAAAAAATAAAATAACTTCTAAGGTCCACAGCTAAGATGGACCCAGCTGGACTGTGACCTCTGGTCCTAGCTGACGATGCCCTCCTCTCTCCTCAACCCTGACCTTGATGTCTTGAGTCTGGACATCAGGGATACAAAACTCTGAAGTCCTTAGCACAGGCAGCCCAACACCGGACTGGAAGCTGCCACCGAGGAAACCTGGTGGATTGGAATGCAGAGATATGCCACACTCAAGGGGTAAGCAGAGAAAGAGGAGCTTCCGAAGGAAATTAACAGCCAGTGAGGTGGGGAGAGAAGGAAGAAAGAAGCAAAGAGCTGATGCTGGGGACTTCCCTGGTGGTCCAATGGCTAAGACTCCCAGTGCAGGGGGCTCAGGTTCGATCCTTGGTCTTGGAACTAGATCCCACATGCCGCAGCTGAAGATTCCACATGCCACAACTAAGACCTGGTGCAAATAAATAAACACGTTTTTCTTTTTTAAAGAAAGCTGACACCAGATCAGGACGCTCCCAGAGGTCAGCAGGGGTTGGTCCTCTCCCTCAACCCAAGCAGCACCCCCAGCCCCACTGACGCATTCTTTCTGTAGATATGTTAATAGAGGCCAAGGGTTAAGGGCAAGACTTCCTTGGCTGCCTAAGCCTCTGGATCTCTTTAAATCAGTCTGCATAGCTCTTCCAACCCATCATGTGTGGATTTTACAGTTTACATCAGAGCAGAGGATCTTAATGTCAATTCCTGGGAAGTTTCTCCCAGGCGGGCCTTTTGCAGTGTGGANAGCAGCAGCAGCAGCAGGGATATTATCCCTGGAGAAGGAAATGGCAACCCACTCCAGTATTCTTGCCTGGGAAACCCCATGGACAGAGGATACGGGTGGGCTACAGTCCATGGATCGCGAAAGAGTCAGACATGACTGAGTGACTTCGCATGCATGCAGGGTTATCATAGGTGTCAGGGTCTCTGCTCTGCACTGCTGCCTCTACTACGAAAATAGTATCTCGGGAGCTAGGAGTAGTGGAGTCCACACTGTGCATTTACTGCTTTTCAATCTACTCTTTCCCTTTATGTCTTGTACGTCCAGGGGTTTCTGCCTAGAGGAAGAATTGGTTGAAAAGATAACTTAAAACAAGTTAGACTTCAACGGGGGAGTAGGATTCAGAATAGACTGAAACGTGACATCCAAAGGGGAAAAAAAGTAGAATGAGCACAGGGCTAATCTTGAGGCCAAAGGCAGGTGGTCTGTGCGTTTGTGTGTGCGTGCACTCTTGTGCACTCCATAAATATATGGAGATTTATTTCTGTTGGTTTCTTCTTTGCATCTTCTCTGTACAGTTCATTTGGTTACTTGACATGGGAATTCTATCCAATCAATGGAGTGTTGAACATGTGACCCATACCACTTTAGGTAAAAGTTTAACATTAAGCATTTGTTAATTTTCAGCGAACAGGCAGGATACATTTCAAATGGGAATAGAAATGAGTAGAAGAAATGACAACGGTTTGCCATGTTAAAGACAGAATCTGATACAAATCAACTAAAGCAGCTGAGTATGAACACTAAAATGTGCCTACACCAAAAATAATCTAGAAAAAATAAAAAGTTATGTTTTAGAAAAGAAGATTAATTCAACTGTGAAATCGGTCCTCTGAACACTAGAACTCTTTATTCAGCCTCAAAAATGTATCCTTCCTCCTTTATTTATTTGGCCACACTCTGCAGTTGAAGTGTGGAATCCCAATCACTAGACCGCTGGGGAATTTTCCCTTCCTGTTCTTTTTTTTTTTTTTTAAGAAAAAATACTTTGTGGTCTTCAAAGATCAGCAGTTCAAATTCTCTAGTCACTGATGTAGCCTGTTGAAAAAAGTATTTTTTTTTTTAAATAGCCAGACAGCATAGCCTAAAAGGAAACACGTTTTTAGTGAGATAACACTTGACAGTGGTATATTATAAAGGTACAGAATATCATTTATGACTCTTTAATGTAACAAAATTCTGTACTAGTTCTCTGAAGCTATGATTTAGGAAAAGATGTGGATATATGTGTGCCCCTTTTTGCTTTATGAGTGCCTTTAATTATTAGAAACCCATGCTATCCTGCTGCTAAGTCACTTCAGTCGTGTCCGACTCTGTGCGACCCCATAGACGGCAGCCCACCAGGCTCCCCTGTCCCTGGGATTCTCTAGGCAAGAACANGCTTCCTGACCCGCATACAGATTTCTCAAGAGGCAGGTCAGGTTGTCTGGTATTCCCATCTCTTTCAGAATTTTCCACAGTTTATTGTGATCCACACAGTGGCGCAGGAGGGCCTAGAGGAGCTATCCTACATTGAAGGTCAGGAACCACCTGTTACACCTAACAAAATTTAATACTCTAATTATTAGTACTGTCATCTAATACCCAGTCTGTATTCAGAAATTCTCCATCATTTCAGAAATGCCTTTTATAGTCAGTTTGTTTGAATAAGGATCCAAATGAAGTCTATGTGTTGTATTTGGTTGTTAGGTATATTTTATTTTATAATAGTTCCCTCTTATTATTTTCATTCTATTGATTTGTTGAAGAAACAGGGTATTTGATGTATAGAACATCCCATGTTCTTTAGATGTTGAATCTCTTCATCCTTTCTCTTTCCCTCTCACTCTCTGTGTGTGTATGTGTATGTTTCTGTATAAAGCAGTTAATCCATTTTTACCCTTGGTGGTGATCAGTCTTTACAAGTGAGAAATCAGTAGTCTCTTGCCATCCATTCTCCCACATCACTATTGTTTTGAACCTACATTTCACAAATCCTAGCATAAGGCCTCTTACAGAGGAGNGCAGTTAATCCATTTTTACCCTTGGTGGTGATCAGTCTTTACAAGTGAGAAATCAGTAGTCTCTTGCCATCCATTCTCCCACATCACTATTGTTTTGAACCTACATTTCACAAATCCTAGCATAAGGCCTCTTACAGAGGAGGTATCATCTTGTTTATTGAATAAAGAGGCAAATAAGTCCAAGGTGATTTGCTTATTTAAGTGGGATTTAGATATATAGGAATATTTGTGGAAGGCAAGCCATTACTTATGTGAAGGCTTTTAAAGGTTGTACTTCAAGTGAGTTTGTTATTTTTCTGTTTAGATACGTATATTTCTCTCACAGGGAGGTTAAAGGTATATCTGTGTTTATTATCTTATTTCCCTTTTCTAGAACATAAGCTCCAAGGGGGTAGGGATCTTTGCTTTTGCCCAGTGATGTTTATGTTTCTTAAAGACCTAGAACAGTGCTTGGCACAGAGTAAGTACTCAGTGTTTTTTAAGATTTTTTTTGATGTAGACCATTTTTAAAGTCTTTATTGAATTTATTACACCATTACTTCTGTTTTACATTCTATGTTTTTGGTAATGAGGCATGTGGGGTATTAGATCCATGATCAGGGATCAAACCCACATCCCTTGCATTGGAAGGCAAAGTCTTAGGCACTGTACTACCAGGGGAAGTCCCACAACCAATGTGTTGAATCAAGTGGTCCAGTAGAATAACGAATGCCATAAAGCAAATGTTCCAGAATTAAACATGGACCTAAGAGTGTGAATATCTTGTCTATTTTTGCTCAATATATATTTGTTTGGTATGTAATGTGATACCTGCTTTAGGGTTAGGACAGTTCTCAGTGAGCTTAGGGATCCCACAATTAGTAGCCTTTCTCAAGTATAATTACTAGTCTTGACTTTTGATTTTGGGGGAATAAGAGGGACAAAACAGATCTATTTGGAACTTGTGATTTCTTTAGATGATTGCAAGTCTTCTAAGCCCTTCCTGGCCAAAAGCCACACCTTAAAAAGATTTCTTAGTAATGGATTGGCTTTTTGGTATTGGAGAAACATAGGGCAAAGGTAGCCAGTACTTTTTAAAAAATATATGTATTTTTAAAATTGGAGGATAATTGTATAACAGTGTTGGTTTCTGTTGTACAACAACATGAATCATCTATTGCTGCTGCTAAGTCGCTTCAGTCGTGTCTGACTCTGTGCGACCCCATAGACGGCAGCCAACCAGGCTCCTCTGTCCCTGGGATTCTCCAGGCAAGAANGGTTTGGTTCCTGGGTTGGGAAGATCCCCTGGAGAAAGGAAAGGCTACTCACTCCAGTATTCTGGCCTACAGAATTCCATGGGTCCATGGAGTTGCAAAGAGTCTGACATGACTGGATGACTTTCATTTTCATATTAATCATTAAGGAAATAATTCTTTATAATTCTTGATGAATAAAGCTCTGCCTTCCTTTTATTTGTAAACCCACTAGTAATGGCAATGGCCATTATTATTTCAATGTACTAAGTATGGGAACAAGTATATCTCAAGGAAAAAGGTAAAATATATCAAGGAATAGGGAGTAGGAGGGTGGAGAGAAAAAAGAAAGGAGTAGTAAAGAAGAACTGTTGGAGTAGGAGATGTAGCAAGAGGAGAAGGAAAAGTCTAAACACAGTCATTCTGAGTTCAAGCCTAAGAAATAGGTAACAATAACTATTCCAACAGTCTTAGAATAGTTAAAGCTTCTCCTATGTTTTTGTTGTAAAACTATGTTTTTGTTGTAAAACAGTGTGTGTGTGTGTGTGTGTGTGTGTGTGTGTGTGTGTGAAGGGAAGGGCTACTTGACATGTTGAGGCTTGAAGGAATCTGTAAACATCAGAGATTCCTGGTTTTATTTACTTGCACTGCCTTCTCCTACCTAGAAGTCTATTTATGGTTAATGAGACTCACAGTCAGGGAAGATTTTGAAGAATGGTAAAGTAACATTGAATACATTTAATCCAGAGCTCAATGACTGATATTTTAATAACAGCCCAGCTGTGATCAATTCATGGGGTCTCCATCAAATCCACCCAGCCCATACCCCAGACTAATGCAAACTCTATCCATATCAAACTTACATTTACCATCTTTGAAACAAACACCAGTAAAAAAAACCTAACTCCAAACCCCAACTCTATCTTTAACCTTAACCCCAATCTCAAGACAAATACAACACTAACCAACTCAACAAACGCAACACTTAATAAGTCTACCAACACCAGTATCTAGCTTCAACTCAACAATTGGCCCACAAAGAAATACCATCTACTCCCAGCTTCACCCAGCTTCACTGAAAGATCCATTAAATCACAAATATAACCTATCTCAAACCATCAGCCCAGCTTAATTGTTGTTGTTCAGTTACCCAGTCTTGTCCAACTCTTTGTGACCTCATGGACTGCAGCACACCAGGCCTCCCTGTCCCTCACCATCTTCTGGAGTTTGCCCAAGTTCAGGTGGATTGCATCAGATACAATCCCTCACTTCCAATTAATCATTATTTATTTTTCTACCATTACTCCAATCAAAAGTTCCTATCCTCNCATGGACTGCAGCACACCAGGCCTCCCTGTCCCTCACCATCTTCTGGAGTTTGCCCAAGTTCAGGTGGATTGCATCAGATACAATCCCTCACTTCCAATTAATCATTATTTATTTTTCTACCATTACTCCAATCAAAAGTTCCTATCCTCTGTGCAACACAACCTAGTTTCCAATCTCCAAAGTAACCTGTTGATTGATCTTATAATTTCTCAGCTTGGACTCAATTCCTCGCATCTAACCCACATCCCAAACTCTCATCTCAATGACATTGCTATTTTAATATACTCTATGCCCAATTTTCTCCACCATTACACCACCCAGGAGCACAAAATCCTTGAGTTAAACATAGCAGTGCAAAGCCAGTAAGAACTTGAACTTAACACCTTAGCTGTCTGACACCAGGTCACCAAAATTACGAACCATATAAAGGACCCCAGAACCTTTGAGAGTAGCTCAAGTTACCTGAAGTCTTATGAACCAGGATCAGAAGGATGACAATGGTCATTAAATAAGTCTTCATAACTGATAAGTAGTCAGAGAATAAAAGGTACACACAGTGGATAGAACAGAGATTTTTGTAGCAGGGACGTGTCCTGCTTTATTAGTTTCAAAAGTAGGCCAAGGTTGTGGGCAGTTAACTGAGGAGGATGGGACATGCCTGAAGTCACTGAGGCAGAAAGATAATTTGTATGACATGTTTTATCTGGACACTCTGTGTGAGCCTAGAAACTTTGCCAGCACCCATAATAAGGCGGGACTTCCTTCCCAGTAAGTGACAAAGTAAAATTAGAGCCAATTTGTGTTTGTGTAAGACAAACTGGAATGAATGAGAAAATAAATCAAATAACAAAACAATAAAGTAAATAATTATAAGAGTTTTTTAAAAACTTTAAAAATATGTATTTCTTTATATTCCTGTAAAGAGTTTATCACATTAATCAACAGCACTTACTTCATATACGGCACTTGCCAAACCGTCAAGATAAAAGAAAAGAAAAAAGATGGGGGGAAGTTGAAGAAGAGAGAAAAGGAAAGGGAGGGAAATATGAAAGACAAAAAAATAACAGTGAGAGAGTAATACAGTAAGATGGCAGACTAAGTGATCACAGTAATAGTATTCATCCCCTAACAAAAACAGAGCTCTGGGAGAGCTCCAGAGTACAATGAAGCAGCTACAACAACCCAGTGGAGACTAAAAACAAAGGATATCAGCATAGAAAAGTGCGGGAAGTTACTTGCACCACCATATTCCCAGCCTAGCAAAGTTTAGCAGAAAAAAGTCTTTCAGTAGCAATCTCTGTCTCCAGAGGTAAAGGAGAGAAGGACCCCAGCAGCCTTTGTTGTCAAGGAAGAAAGCAGTCCTTACCGCCAAAAAACTAAAAACGAAAATCACCCACACCTAAGTGTCTTACTACTGAGGACTCCTGCAGGCTCTGCCAGTGATAAACCAGAACTGCCCAGAGCTCATACTGCTACAGGAATACTGTCCTCAGCAGAATTCTCTGAAAATGAAAGAGAGAAATTTCTAGGAGACTAGGGATATGGCGGCATGTCAAAATATCCCTTCTAAGGTGAAGGATAAGTTGTTGCGTCTGGCCCTTCCTATAACCACAAAAGAGGTACATGCTATAGCGGATCTCTGTAGAAGTTGGAGGCAAAACATTCCTTATTTTGGTGTGTTTCTGTGGCCTATTTACCAAGTGACCTAAAAAGATGCTAGCTTTGAGCTGGGTCCCAAATAGGAGAAGGCTCCACAGCAGGTCGCAGCTCCTGGGCAAGCTGCTCTGTCACTTGCACTACGTGGTCCAGGAGATTCAGTGTTGTGTCAGTGGCAGATGGGGAGGCTGTTTGGAGCCTTTGCAATGATGATTTCATACAGGCCTTTAGGATTTGGGAGCAAGACCCCACCATCATCTGCTTCTGCTGACTGGAATAGCTTTAGAAGAACTTGGGGCTTTAGGATTCTCAGCTCATCCCTCCAAGTGTTTCATGCCAGATCAGCGAATTCAATGTTTTCCCTATCAGAGCCCTGGCTTTGACATGAGTCCCACAGAGTTCATACATTTAGTCTCCTTGGCAACTCTGCTACATTTATAATCAGATCCTAAGCCTGAATGTCAGTGCAGTGTCTGTGACAGCAGAAGGGAATCTCCTTTAAATCTGGGTTTTAGAACATGGCTTAGTTTGACCATTAGTTGCCTTAAGCCTATCGCATTTTTTTTTTCAAAACTATTATTTCAGTCAGCAACTATGCACCATAATCCTTCTAATTATCTTTCTAATCCTTCTAGTTACTTTCCCCATGCTAATCTAGTATAGCAGCCACTCGATCTTGCAAAGTTTTATTGTTCATTTGTATTTCATTCCATGTAAACAGGTGGAAGTTTTAGTAATAGTGGTACCATTATGTGCCAGGGTAATATCACTTTGCTTATCATTAATAATAAGATCCCCATTCCTTTCTAAAAGGTGGAAAATCCAAATCTAAATAACATCCAAAACTCTGCTTTCTAGGACTACTCCTGATATCAGCTGTCTTACCATGGACTCCAAAGAACAAAAGTGTGGTCGATGAACCAGTAGTATCAGCATTACCTAGGACCTTGTTATAAACACAAATTCCTGGGCTCTATCCCAGATTTACTGATCAGGGACTCTCAAGGTGGGCCCAGCAGACTGTGTTTGAACAGGTTGGAGAACCACTGCCCTGGAAAGCACTCTAACACTTCATTTGAGATGGTAACCCAGAACAGAAATGGATTCAAGGAGGAGCATTACCGAGCTGTCCACAGCTTCAAGAAAAAACTAGTCAACGGTTTGGTCATCAGGACAGTATATCGGTCGTTGGGGTGGGAGAGGGGACAAGAAGAGCAGAGCATACCTGCTGGTTTCTTCCTGCAGCAAGGCCTTTATTGCTAAAATTTGGCCTCATGGACAGTAACTCCTCTGCTTTTCCGAGCTGTATCAAACAGCACCTGCCCCCCTAGCAGCTACTGCAGAAACCAATTCTGATTCCCCAAGATGTAACACTTCTCCAGAAACAGTGAAAGCAGTCAGAGACTCCACAAACTTGCTCACATCAGGCTCATGTGCTGAAGCTGCTGTGTTCCCATCACATTGGCATGATTCGAGCATGATGCAGGAGCCAAGCCTCATTCCAGATGGCAAATGTAGGTGCTGAAGTGAGGGCAAGCTCTCCTATGAGCAAATGACCAGAGGCCTAAGAAGTAGATGGGGTCAGGAAAACCACAGGAGGCATATAAAAGTGGGTCCATTTCCCTTGGTTCAGTTAAATGCCAAAAATAATGCAATGAAATTTAATACACTGCCATATGATTTACACCTTGATTTTTACTCAGTTATCCACTGGCTTAGTTCCAGTGCATCTTATTTTCTGTGTGTCTATAAACAAAATTAAATCTTTTGGAACAATATCATTCCTAAATATCCTTATGTCATTTTGAAAGTGTATAATAGTTCATTAAAATACTAAGAAGGTTCTAGCCCTTGGCATTCATGCATAAGATCATGTTCCCAAACTTCTATTTAGAACTTCTATGAATGACTTTGACCTCTTTAACAATTTTGAGATTGACAATACAATTTCAATGCATATTAAATACCACAGTGCTGACTGTACTTATCAATTTGATTAAGCATGAAACTTACAACTTATTTCAATGTGTAGTGATTAACAGGGTCTTCTTAAATTGATGGTACAATGCATCTTTAACATTGATTGCACAAAGCATCCAAATTTCACAAGTGTTAAAATGTGCAAGGAAATATGTGTAGGAGATACAGAGAAATAGTTATATATACACCAGACTTGGGGTTAGATATCTTACATACATAATTATATTTATTGCCCACAGTTACTCTTTACAATATCATTGAGTCTGAGTCAACATGGTTTTCCCTCTATTTCAAGGCATTAGAAACTAGCTGGAACAAATATGAAGGCTGAAGAAAATATTGAAAATTTGGTGAAGAAAGGAAAAATGGTGCAAAAAGGGGAAAATTTTCTAGCAAGAGAAACCATGGGTTGCTCCCAATAACCCCATTATTTTCCAGTAAAATCCACTAGCCAGCCCCTGTGCATCCTCCCATCGAATAAGCAACTCCTACAAGAAACTGTAAATTAAAAGTGATCTACCACATTCATTGGGGCTTCCCTGGTGGTTTAGTCAGTAAAGAATCTGCCTGCAAGGTGGGAGACCCAGGTTCTATCCGTGAGTTGGGAAGATCCCCTGGAGAAGGAATTGGCAACTCGCTCCAGTATTCTTGCATAGAGAGTCCCATGGACAGGGGAGCCTGGCAGGCTACAGTCCATGGGATCATAAAGAGTCAGACACAACTGAGTGACTAACACTTTCACCACATTCACTAGAACACACCTCTAAATGGAAATGGAACGCCAGCCATCTGGGATGGACCAGATGTTGAGGGACAGTATCTCTGTCTTTGATTGGGATGCTTAGAATCTCCTCCACTGGCCATTTAATTTATATGGATTAGGATGATTAATACTAGTTACTGTAATAAATAATCCCCCAAAATCTTGTTGGTTCAAGAAAACAAAAGCTAGTTTCTTTCTCACATCACACTCCATTGCTGGTCATCTGAGAGCCCTGGAAGACCTAGGATGGTGATACCAAGTGATGACTCGGGTATCTTCATTCTTCCCATTTTGTGGCAGTGCCATCTTTAAGTCTTTCCTTCCATGAATTAAACATGTCCTCTCCCTCCCCAGAGAGGACAAGCCAGGGTCTTCTCCATTCACTGTCTCCAGCTGAAAAATAACAGGATTTCTAGGTAATCAGCCTTCAAAATTACTTCTTCTTAGTTCACTTCTGTGCAATTACTTCCTCTTAGTCCTATAACCTATAAACCAAAGAAAAGTTCTCTGCTCCTTACCCTGATCCACACACTCAATTTAAAATGATAAAGCAGAGACAAGACAACTGTAGCAAAAACTCCAATTCAAGAAAAGGAAGCTTAGAAGACACACAGCAGTCACTGGTCCATGGCAATGCAAATTCTGAACCCAAATACCTCAGGCATGGTAAAGGCCTCTACTGTGAATGTGGGGTGCCAGACCAGAGCCATGACAGTCTCAACAAGCTATAATAAGTCTAAGATTCAGATTTTTGTAAAACCTGAGTCATGATTCCGGGAAACCACACCCTGGGAAAGTTCCGCTCATGCCAAACACGAGCCGATCAGAATTGGGATTTTGATTCAAACCCGAGCCAATGAGATTTTGTGATTTGTGTGATTTGACCAGTGAGATTTTGTGATTTGTGTAATTTGAAAACTGTGCACACGTAGGGCTTAGCCAATTATTACCGTCAGCTGTACTAAGAACCGCCTGTATAAAAGTAGCTGTGACTCAGAGCTCGGGGCTCTTGTCAAGACTCCACTGCGCTGGATGAGACGGGAGCCCTAGCTTGAGCTAGCAATAAAACCCCTTCATGCTTTTGCATTGCCATGGACGTCTTATTCTCTCAGTTTTGGGGACTTGGACTTTGGGCATAACAAAGAAAAGGAAGCTTAAAAGACACACAGCAGTCACTAGTCCATGACAATGCAAATTCTGAATCCAAATACATCAGGCATGGTAAAGGCCTCTACTGTGAATGTGGGGAGGTTTTTCTTATGAAGCACAAATTCTCAGAGGAGAGATCCTTTTATCATTGTTCTGTATGGCCCCTGGATGCACACTTTTGGAGTTTTTACCTTATCCAGTATTCTTCCCAGCCAAATCTCAAGTTAGGGAGTTAGAATCTGTCTAACTTTAAAGGTACAGCCTTTAAAAGCCTGCCTCCTGCTCAAAGAGGGGGACCATTAGTTGTTCTAATTCTCAGAAAGTCAAAAAATTTTCAGTAAAGTTTTGTAGTTTCTTGGCAATGCAAATATAATCAATGGTATCAACACTTCTAGGTTTGACCATGAAAGGTCCTATCATTCATCTCTTTATTAACACATTATTGACTGGAGACATATTGATGCCACAGATGTTAGTTATTGCAAACCCCCCCAGTCAATAATCTGTTCAGCTTGGTAAGCTTATTTTTTTTTTCAGTTCAGCTCAGTTCAGTCACTCAGTCGTGTCCAACTTTTTGCGACCCCATGGACTGCAGCACGCCAGGCCTCCCTGTCCATCACCAACTCCCGGAGTTTGCTCTAACTTATGTCCATTAAGTTAGTGACGCCATGCAACCATCTCATCCTCTGTCATCTCCTTTCCCTCCTGCCTTTAATCTTTCCCAGCATCAGGGTCTTTTCTGATGAGTGAGTTCTTTGAATCAGGTGGCCCAAGTATCGGAGTTTCAGCCTCAGAATCAGTCCTTCCAATGAATATTCAATATTGTGTTAGTTTTAAGTGTACAGCAAACTGATTCAGTTATACATACACATATTCAGCCATATATATTCTTTTTCAAATTTTTTCTATTGTAGATTATTGCAAGATATTAAGTGTAATTCCCTGTGCTATACAGTAGGTACTTGTTGTTTACTTATTTTGTATATAGTAGTGTGTGTATGTTAATCCCTACTCTTAATTTAGTCCTCCTCCCCACCCCACTCCTGCTATCCCCTTTGGTAACCATAAGTTTTTCTATGTCTGTCTAAGTGTGTTTCTGTTTTGTAAATAAGTTCACATATAAAGATAAGTTCACATAAAATAGATTTCACATATAAGTTGTATCATATATTTTTCCTTCTCTGCCTTATTTCACTTTATCTGATAATGTCTAGGTCCATCTATGTTACTGCAAATGGCATTATTTCATTCTTTTTTATGGCTAATGTTCCATGATATACATATGTGTATATATGTGGTATATGTATATATATACTACATCTTCTTTATCCATTCATCTGTTGATGGATATTTAGGTTCCTTCCATATGTTGGCTATTATAAATAATGCTGCTATGAACATTGGGGGTGCATGGATCTTTTGGTTTTCTCAGATATACATCTGGGAGCAGAATTACAGGATCAAACTTGGAAGCCAAGTCTTAAGTTGTGTTTCCACTGAGAGTCACTGAAAGATCATAAATAATAGGAGAAATAGTCCATGGTTATAAATATTGACATAACTTTGAAAAGTATTATTGTTTCCCAAATTGGTCTATGCATTTTACATAATGTCAATCAAAATTCTAAATTTTTCAAATTTTCACAAGCTTGAGAGAAAAAAGAATAAAAAACTATACAGAGGAATAAACATCTTTGAACTTCATGGCTGCAGTCACCATCTGCTGTGATTTTGGAGCCCCCAAAATAAAGTCTGTCACTGTTTCCACTATTTCCCCATCTATTTGCCATGAAGTGATGGGACCAGATGCCATGATCTTAGTTTTCTGAATGTTGAGCTTTAAGCCTACTTTTTCACTCTCCTTTTTCACCTTCATCAAAAGGCTCTTTAGTTCTTCACTTTCTGCCATGAGGGTGGCGTCATCTGCATATCTGAGGTTATTGATGTTAGAGCTATTTATATCACTGCAGTCATCAAGACAGAGAAATGTTAATACAGAGATAAACATAACCAATGGATACGTAACCAATGTTGATACAGAGATAACCAATGGAACAAAATAGGAAGCCCAGAAATAAACTGTTTCTACAAGGAATTTTTATATATGATTGACATAGGTGGAAAATTAGTAGACGAAAAAGAGACTAGCCAATCAGTGGAGCTGTAAAATTTGGTCAAACTTAGGAAGATGCAATTATATTCCTATCCCTGCCAAAACACACACACAAACACACGAAGAAAAATATGCCCCCAGTTTAAAAATTTAGTACAAAAAATAAAAATTTAAAATTTGTAAGTGATGAAAGTAAAGCTGAAATTTCCTAGTTATTTTCAAATATTTATTGAATACCAACTGTTTCCAGACCCTATGGGACCATCCCCCCAAAAAAGAAATGCAAAAAGGCAAAATGGTTGTCTGAGGAGGCCTTACAAATAGCTGAGAAAAGAGGAGAAGCTAAAGGCAAAAGAGAAAAGGAAACAAATACCTGTTTGAATGCAGAGTTTCAAAGAATAGCAAGGAGAGATAAAGTCTCCCTCAGCGATCATTGCGAAGAAATAGAGGAAAACAATAGAATGGGAAAGACTACAGATCTCTTCAAGAAAATTAGAGATACCAAGGGAACATTTCATGCAAAAATGAGCCCAGTAAAGGACAGAAATGGTATGGATCTGACAGAAGTAGAAGATATAAAGAAGAGGTGGCAAAAATACACAGAAGAACTATACAAAAAAGATCTCCATGACCCAGATAACCACAATTGTGTGATCACTCACCTAGAGCCAGACATCCTGGAATGCGAAGTCAGGTGGGCCTTAAGAAACACCACTACAAACAAAACTAGTGGAGGTGAAGGAATTCCAGTTGAGCTATTTCAAATCCTAAAAGATGATGCTGTGAAAGTGCTGCACTCAATACGCCAGCAAATCTGGAAAACTCAGCGGTGGCCTGACTGGAAAAGGTCAGTTTTCATTCCAATCCCAAAGAAAAGCAATGCCAAAAAATGTTCAAACTACCACACAATTGCACTTATCTCACACGCTAGCAAAGTAATGTTTAAAATTCTCCAAGACAGGCTTCAAAGTTCATGAACCGTGAACTTCCAGATGTTCAAGCTGGATTTAGAAAAGGCAGAGGAACCAGAGATCAAATTGCCAACATCCATTGGATCATAAAAAATGCAAGAGTTCCAGAAAAACATCTACTTCTGCTTTATTGACTATGCCAAAGCCTTTGACTGTGTGGGTCAAAACAAACTGTGGAAAATTCTTAAAGAAATAGAAGTACCAGACCACCTGACCTGTCTCTTGAGAAATTTGTATGCAGGTTAAGAAACAGCAGTTAGAACTGGACATAGAATAATAGACTGGTTCCAAATTGGGAAACAAGTACTTCAGGGCNCAAACTGTGGAAAATTCTTAAAGAAATAGAAGTACCAGACCACCTGACCTGTCTCTTGAGAAATTTGTATGCAGGTTAAGAAACAGCAGTTAGAACTGGACATAGAATAATAGACTGGTTCCAAATTGGGAAACAAGTACTTCAGGGCTGTATATTGTCACCCTGCTTATTTAACTTCTATGTAGAGTACATCATGCAAAATGCTGGGCTGGATGAAGCACAAGCTGGAATCAAGATTGCCAGGAGAAANGTAAACTCCGGGAGTTGGTGATGGACAGGGAGGCCTGGCGTGCTGTAGTCCATGGGGTTGCAAAGAGTCGGACACGACTAAACGACTGAACTGAACTGAACTTGGGACAGCTGGAACTACAAACAAGACAAATTTAAGTATTCAGAAAATATTGGTTAATATCTTTTGACCTTATGGGGAAAAAATGTTGATAAATTTAACTATTGGGTACACCTTGATCTAAGATCTAATACCTTGTCAGTTATTGACCTGTGGCTTGATAGAGTCAGGCTAAAATTAAACTTTTCTTTAGAATTTCATAACTCTACCGAAAAAAATTATTAATCTAAAATCAGTTTAATTTGCATAATTGTTTCATACTAAGACATTCAGTATTNTAAGATCTAATACCTTGTCAGTTATTGACCTGTGGCTTGATAGAGTCAGGCTAAAATTAAACTTTTCTTTAGAATTTCATAACTCTACCGAAAAAAATTATTAATCTAAAATCAGTTTAATTTGCATAATTGTTTCATACTAAGACATTCAGTATTGCTTTTACAAAATATCACCAAACCACAAATACAAATTTATATATTTCATACTTTCATCATATATATATTTATTGTGATAAAGAATAAAGTATATAGAAAACTTGCAAAGTTAAAAACCTGATACATGGAAGAATAAAATGAACAAATGTAAATTATTTCATTCAACTCATAAATAATCAACAAACCACTAAGATGTTAAAATTGGTCTAGTGGATCAGTGATGAAAGAAATTTTAAAATAAATTTGCAAATAGGTATAGATCTGTTTAATATCCTAAAGGATAATAAAGTATAACATTCAGTATTAACTCTCCCATCAAACAAAAATCAAGGGCATCTAATTGCATCTTGTCTCTTTGCATTGTTATGCATGGGAATAGTTTGCATGACTCTGAAAGAAGAATTTTTGCAGTGATACTAGTTTTTTTCAACTTAACCTTTACCCAAACAAAGTTTTGATACAACCTAGTCATTGGAAGGAGAAGGCAATGGCAACCCACTCTAGTACTCTTGCCTGGAAAATCCCATGGATGGAGGAGCCTGGTGGACTGCAGTCCATGGGGTCGCTAAGAGTCAGACATGACTGAGTGACTTCACTTTCACTTTTCACTTTCCTGCATTGGAGAAGGAAACGGCAACCCACTCCAGTGTTCTTGCCTGGAGAATCCCAGGGACGAGGGAGCCTGGTGGGCTGCTGTCTATGGGGTCGCACAGAGTTGGACACGACTGAAGAGACTTAGCAGCAGCTGCAGCAGTCACTGGGAAATGGTTCAAAAGTACACACCCTTATAAAATTATAATCCCAAGAGAATCTACAAAATCATGTCCAGCTCTCCACTGAAAGGACATCCATAATGTCTTATACATCCATAATGTCCTTTACATCCATAATATCCATGGAATTCTCCAGGCCAAATTACTGGAGTGGGTAGCCTTTCCCTTCTCCAGGGGATCTTCCTGACCCAGGAATCAAACCAAGGTCTCCTGCATGGCAGGTGGATTCTTTACCAGCTGAGCTACCAGGGAAGCCTTACTTATTTCCAAACTTTGGATTTTTCTTAACAATTCTTTGATATAATGGTGCCTTTCTGAATATAATTGTATTCATTTATAAATTATAATATAATTTTAAATGGAGACACAGATGTAGAGAAGGGACTTGTGGACAGTGGGGGAAAGAGCATCGACATACAGACATTATCATGTGTAAAACAGATAGCTGGTGAGAAGTTGTTATGTAACACAGGGAGCCCAGCCTGGGGCTCTGTGATGACCTAGATGGGTAGGATAGGGTGAGGGGAGGGAGACTCAAGAGGGAGGGGGTATATGTATAATTATGACTGATTCACATTGCTGTAGGGCAGAAACCAACACAACATTGTAAAGCAAATTTTCTCTAATTAAAAAATAAATTTTTTAAAAGCTTAAAATGCATGTGTAATGCTCCAAAATGTTTTTGCTTTGTTTCATCTTTGAAAGGAATAAATTCTTTTATCTATAAATTAGAGATTACCTTACATGTTAACATACAGGCTTGTTGCATCCACTCAATGCCTTCTTCTAGATTCAATCTTGTTTAAAATACAGTCAATTCCTAGTAATTGGTAATCCTAGACGTACTTTGTAAAGAGTTCTGTCTTTTGATCTATTATGTTTTGAATAGCGAAAGAGTCAGTTTCTCTAAAACAAAGTGAATCTGGTGAAAAGTCTCTGATGTATTTAATGTAAGTAGAATAACATCTATTTCCTATTATTTCTAGCATGTATTCTTATAAACACTAAGAAATTATAGTAAGAATGCTTTGAGGGCTTAATCTTACATTGAAGCAACTTCATAGTTTCTGAAATCTTTGTAGAAAATCTGGAGGAATATAGAAACTTTGGTGATGGATTTATTTTTAAGTCAACAATACAAATGGGGTTTTTTCTTTGGTGAGGGGAGGTTAAGCTATGTGTATCTGAAAAGGTTTTTTTTCCCCTTTTAAAATTCATAAATTATGTTTTTCAATCTCTCATAGACATATCTATAAAGGAGAGAGTTTCAAATTTTTATTTCCTTTTGTAAGTCTCTTCTTCCCATAATATCATGACTATTTTCTGGCCAAAATGGAAGGTTTCCAGATTTTTGTCTTAGATATTTTGGAACATCTTTCCCCTAGAATAAAGCAGGAAAATTGGTGACTGATAGGGCCCACATGGGGTCTCATTGATAAGATGGCTTGTTAAGTCAACCTTGCAAACAAAGAATAAATCACAGTGATCTATGAAATTGACCAAATTACCCAAATGGCATCCTGTTATCTCACTGGCACCTATCTTTCAAAGCTGCAAGACCACCAGATTCCAGACCTCCGACTATATGACCATCCCTTCAGAGAATTTTTCATTGATGGAGTATAAGAAGGACTCCATCAGAAAGGGAGAACAGTGGTTCTCCTTAAGAGCCAGTGACCCTCTCTTTTCCCACTAATAAATTTCCTTTTCTTGCCTGACTGCCCAGCTCCCTCTCTTTTTCTCTGCACTCGCCTTACAGTGATTAGAGGTAGTAATCACCAATTCTGAATTATATTAAATGATATCACAGTGGTTTAAAATAAGCTAAAACAGTGATGGAACTTTCTGCTTGATCATTTGAGCGAGGACCACACGAGTGGAGTCGATCCTGGAAAACAGTAGACATGATTTTTCTCAGGTATAGGCAATAAGGGTTAACAGGTAAAAAAAAAAAAATAGTCAAATTCAGTTCCTACCTGGAATACAAAGGCTCTCTGAGCTCAGATGTGGAACTTATGGAATCTCTGGACCCAGAAGGGAGATACGGAGGAGGATCTAAAAGCAAGGAAGGCCATGTGGGAATTCAGTCCACATTCTGTACTCCTCCTCCACTTTCCTTAGGGTCTTACAAACTATGCCAAATGGTTGCACAAGAATGACCAGACTCAAAAAGTCAAAATATGTGTTTGCCATTTATTAGAAATGTTTTTCAGGAAGGAAGGAGAAACATGCCCATTAGCCAGGGACTGAAAATCACTTCACACACGTTTTAATGGTTTGTGCGTGGTGACTTGAGATGAATTGTGGGGGATCAAAAGTAACTCTCACTCAGGTTTCTGAACTGAACAACAGAAGGGATTGTAGATGCCAATTACTGGAGAAGAAAGACAAAAGAAAAGCCAGGCAAACAGATTCAGAATTCAGCTTAGGATGTTTTGAGTCTGAAATGATTGAGAAATCTAAGAGAACAAAATAAATATGTAATTTAATACCTAAGCCTAGACTTCAGAGATGTCTGAGTTGAACATATACAGAACTTGTCCAAGATCCCACAGCTTCTAAACAGTGATGGGAGCAAGGGACAAACCCTTCTGACTTTCAATTCATGTTTCTTTCATTAATAAATGCAGAAACCAGAGAAATGGGCATCTGGGCTTTAAACCTAGAATTCCACAACAATTTCCCCTCTACAAATATTGTGGAAAGTAGAAAGTCTAAATATATTGTATTTCAAGTACATGCTAAACCCAAGACCAACACTGTCTTCCAAATAATAAAACTTGTTTTTAATCACTCTACTTATGCCAAAAATTTTCTGCATCCCTTCTTGAAATCTGGCTCTGCTGAGCCTCTATCCCTTCTTACAAACATGTCTAAATGTCATTCAATCTCAAAGATAGAAACATTTTTGAATTTTTCTATCGACTTCTAAGTCCCATGAAAATTAAAAATTCATCTGTATAAAATGGTCGTTTAGTGAGTATATGGACTTTGATCCATTGGTTTGGGCTGGGATTGTCATCTGTTTAATAATGAGAAATACAGGTAAAGTGTTTATGGTAAAAAAGGGAGAAAGTAGGCAGGATGGCAATGTATTATGGGGCAGATAGTGGAAGAAGAAACCTCCAACAATGGCCAAAAGAATACCCAGAAATCAGAAGCTAAGGCTAACAAGCATTTTAAGAAAGGATTAAGGGCAATGCAGTGAAAGCATATCTAGAGGCACAGTAAATAGTAAAACCTTAAAAATATTAAAGTTTTTCAACAAGAACGGCATTGGTGAGAAAAACCAGTGCCATTCCAGTGATGTGATAAGCACGAAAGCCTAATTACTCTCAGCTGAGGTGAAGCTAGGAATCTGGAACTTAGAAAGCTTAGCTGAGAACACTGGTTCTAGAAGTTTAGATTCAAAAAAGAAACAAAGCCAGTGCTCTGGGATAACCTAGAGGGACAGGGTGGGGAGGGATGTGGGAGGGGGTGCAGGATGGGAGGGACATATGTATACCTATGGCCATTCATGTTGATGTTTGGCAGAAACCATCACAAAATTGTAAAGTAATTATGNTTCTAGTCCTGTGGCCACTGCTGAGTTTTCCATCTTGCTGGCATATTGAGTGCAGCACTTTCACAGCATTATCTTTCAGGACTTGAAATAGCTCAACTGGAATTCCATCATAAATGTAACCAATTGGAGCTACAGACCTCATGGAGGTTAAGGTTAATTTCACAGGATATAGCAACAAAATTAGAAGTCTGGGTGGTTTAGAAAATTTCTTTGTTAGCATTAATCCTCATAAGAATAGCTTTATCAAACTGGATATTTTCTGCTTTCCTAGTAGACTGTGAGGGAGGAAGGAACATTTTCTTCTTATTTTGTTGAAATTTATTTCACCAACAGAGTAGGATTTCAGTTGCCAGGACAAGTGCTGGAACCTCAGCGATTACTGAAGAAGGGAGGGAAAAGCAAGTTTAAAACTTACAGACAGAGACAAAAGAAGGTTTTCAATAAGTAAAACGTGGAGCATGTAATGTCTTACATTCAAAATTCCGCTCTCTGTTGCCACGAAAATTTACCCTAGCCTTGAATTTGCAGTAAACGCCTTAATATCTTTTACTGGCTTTCTTTTTCTAGAATGTATTGGAATCCATGTGAAAACATTTGTTACCTATTAGTTAAGGTTGCAAATAATGCAACATTCCATAAATGTCACTGCTTAATATAAAGTGTTTCTTCCAGCACCATTACCATCCTTCAAGTATTGGGTCCTTTTTTTTTTTTTTTTTTTAAAGGAATTACCCTCTGTATATACTTTCCTTTTACCAGACTTTCAGATATCCTCACTCAGGCTCCCTTACACTTTTTTTCCTCCTCCACTTTCCCTTTTATACAGTCAAACGTTTCTGAAAATGTCTTAATTGTCTCTTAACCAAATGATAAGTGTCATTGCTATTTATCATTTATACATGAATTTGTACAAGAAATCAATGAATGGTAAGCCTCAATTCCCCTTCAAGAAACCCATTTTGAGTAAGAATTTATAAATTAAGGCTTCCAAGCTAACTCTTAGGTGCAACACTGATACCTCAGTCCAGCCAATAAATGATTACCTAATAAATTACTGTTTGCCTTTGAAAAGAAAATAGAGTTTAATCTTTGAGAATCAATTTCTCCTCTTAGTCTTCTTTCAGGCTCCTGGACAGCACAAGTCTAGCAACTCTGGTTACCCACAGCCTTTTTAGATTTAACTGGTCAACAAGCAGAGGTGTCCAGAAAGATCTCAAAGCATACATCTCTTGGTGTATACTCTGTTGTACCATCTAAAATCCTCATCAAGACTGAAGCCATAATTCCCCTAGCTTCCAAGAGTTTTGGCTGCCAACAGCTGAGTCTCTCTCTGGCCTTATCCTCTATGGAAAGAAGCTGCCATACCCAAGATAAGGTTATATGTCAATTATATCTCAATAAAATTGATTGATTGATTGATTAAAGGGAAAATAGAAAGCTATTCTAATAAAGAGACTTTTGTACAATTAAAAAAATGTTTATCTGGGCCACACTTCATGTATATATTTTTAAAAATCTGTCTAAATATTAAAACTAAGCTTTCAAATGTAGGGGCTCCCCTGGTGCTTCAGACAGTAAAGAATTCACCTGCAATGCAGGAGACATAGGTTTGATCCCTGGGTTCAGAAGATCCCCTGGAGAAGGGAATGGCTACCCACTCCAGTATTCTGGCCTGGAGAATTCCATGGACAGAGGAGCCTGGTAGGCTACAGTCCATGGGGTTACTAAGAGTCAGACATGACTGAGAGATTTTCCCTTCAAGTGTAGGTATATACTGCTTTCTTTGCCTGAACACTATAAAAATAACCACATTTTAAATAAAATAAATATACAATATAGTTGAGCAATTCTGAAAGAAATCTGAAACATACTAATCAAGACTAAGTGCTAAGATATTCTTTCTGTGTGCATCATGTTATAGATTACATAAGCAAAGTGAGAGAGTAAATCTTTGGTGCAAACAAGCAGTTAGTTACTTATGAACGCCAAAGCTGATGTGCATACAAAAGATGCCTGTCAGTCTGTGAAGGTCTGAACTGAGTCCTGATTTGGGCAAGGGTAATATCTGTGAGCACTGTCACAGGAGGTTTGTTAGTTGAACGTAAAAGCATAGGTTCTTAAGAGAAGGATCTTTGGAAATTTCAACTTCACCAGAAGTCAGGGACTCTATTATTTTAACAATTGTCTAAGTCATAAAATGCTCTGAATCATAATGAGTCATTGCTCTTTTGAAATCAGAGAAAACACATTTGATGAAGGGAGAAAGGCTGTCACCTATACAAAACCCAGATAGCAAAATTTGCTAACTCATATTGATAATAGACTATGGATGTGGAGTTCAACTTTCTCTTCTCAAGTCTACCAGTCTTCCTCCTTTATTGAATTCAAATGACTTTTTTCATTAGTTTTAATATACCTTAATATATACTTATGTGTAGATATACAGTATATACCTAACCAAACAATGCATTACATGACAATGTGTAATGTTGAAACAAACTATCTTATCAAGTATATTTTACAATGTATATAATACTTTGATTATGACATCCACCCCAACTTGAAAGGTTTGAAGAACAAATTGATTTATATCAGTAAAAATACATAAGTTTTAAAAGATTAGAACTGTAACTATAGACTCTATTTCCTATCTCTCCAAATGTTAACTTTTTTAAAGTATCAAGATAAACAAGGGTACCTACCCAATTGCCATAATATTGAATTGTTCTAAAGATCCTAATTCAATAACAGATTTCAGGAAACATATTTAAGTTAACTTTAAATCATAGTTCATAATTTGACAGAGGAATAGGGACATCATAAACTATACCCAGATGCCGTAAGTGGTAAAAGTATCAATCCGCATAAATGGAATGTTATCTGAAGTTTACGAAAGAAAAACTTATAAACACTATATGCTTAAATGAGGAAGTAAGTGTTAGCCACTCAGTCACGTCCAACTCTTTGCGATCCCATGGACTGTAGTCCACCAGGTTCCTCTGTCCAGGGACTTCTCACAGTGAGAATACTGGAGTGGGTAGCCATTTCCTTCTCCAGGGGATCTGCTTCATCCAGGGATCAAACCCAGGTCTCCCACATTTTGGGCAGATCCTTTACTGTCTATGACTTATTTAATTGAAGACATAGGTTTACATTTCATATCTTTAAATGTTATTATAATTAATAAAAACTGATCTACAAAGTATAAGGAATTTAGGTATTTAGTAAAATAATAAAAAGTCTTAGATAAACAAAATTTCATGTTTGTATTTTCATTTCCCACTGAGACAATTCAGAGAGAATAAGTATTGAGTTCTTTTAAACCAAAACTTATCAAAAAATAAAATATTTTCCTGACTTGAGAGTATTGATGGGAATTGGATGTAGCTATAAAAATCTCTCTCTTAACTAAGCAGTGTTAAAAACTTTACAAATGGATGAATCTGGTAATCCTGAGGGAAGAGGGAAACAAATTGTTTATGATTTCTTTATACAAATATAATAGATATTTTTCTCACAGTATCGTTCCTAAACATAAGCAAGCTACTTCAACTGATTTCAGATGAAAACAGCAAACTCTTCCACATTACAAAATATCCTTGGCTGTGTTGGATTTATTGCAAGATAGTATACTACTGTGGAGTAGTCAATGGCACCCCACTCCAGTACTCTTGCCTGAAATTCCATGGATGGAGGAGCCTGGAAGGCTGCAGTCCATGGGGTCGCTAAAGGTCGGACACGACTGAGCAACTTCTCTTTCACTTTTCACTTTCATGCATTGGAGAAGGAAATGGCAATCCACTCCAGTGTTCTTGCCTGGAGAATCCCAGGGACGGGGGAGCCTGGTGGGCTGCCGTCTATGGGGTCGCACAGAGTCGGACACGACTGAATCGACTTAGCAGCAGCAGCAGCAGCATGCTACTGTACATTGTGGATGATTCAAAGTATTCCCAATGTTATTTTGAATTGATGTGATTTTTCGCTTTTAATGAGATTAGAATCTCTTGGGAAAAGACTCTTTAGCTAAACTAAAAAAAAAAAGAACTTTACAGAAGGTTTCATAATGTCTTTTTATGGTTACTCATTATTAGGCTAAAGTCAATTTGCATATCTTTTGTTCCTAATATTGTACTCAGCAGGAACACTTAGATCATTTAACTAAAATTAGATTTCCCCTTTTCTCATCCAAAAACATAGTTAAGTGAAAGTATTTATATTAGAACACGAGAAAACCATTTAAATCATTTTTAAGAACTTTGTGATCTTGCATATTTCTTTATACATTTTTATTTGTTTTTTTAAAAATTTATTCCTGAAACAGTATATTATCCTTCTTGGCCAAAATATTTTAAACAACTCAGTGCTTTAATTTCTTCACTTGCAAAGAACATTTTCAAGAAGAAATCCATTATGAGATTCAGTCCTCAAAGATAGATTTCTTAATTATTTAATGTACTTAATGTACACCCACACATTACAGGTTTAACTGATGTCTCAGTTCCTCAAGCACTTGCCACTTTCTCCTAGGCTGGAGAGCTTTATCTTGAAGTGCTTGCAGATTTAACACATTAGAAATTTGGGGTTGATTTTTCCTCCCCACTGTTAACAAAAACCTTTATACCTTTTCCAATAACTTCCTTGGGCAACCTCACCTGTCTAATGTCTAACATTTTAAAGGAAATTTCCTTCTTTTCTCAGTCATATCGTATCTACGTCAACATTCAAATATATGTGGCTTCTACAACTGTGCATACTGAGGTAGCATCAGAAAGTATCAGAAAGACTCTAAAATTACAGAATCTTATTGGATTCTCCACTCCTGGTCTCTCAATTCACATCATCTCACATATGGGGGGGAAAAAAATCTCACAAACAACAGAAGAAGATACAAATTATTGGCAAGCTGGATATTGTAGAGCAACTCCTATTTTTCAAGGAAAAGGGGAAAAAATGAACATCTATTCAGAAGAAAAAACACACAAAGCTGCTTTGAGCTTCAGTTCAGTTCAGTTCAGTTGCTCAGTCATGTCCGACTCTTTGCGACCCCATGGACTGTAGTACACCAGGCCTCCCTGTCCATCACCAACTCCTGGAGCTTACTCAAACTCATGTCCATTGAGTTGATGATGCCATCAACATCAGTCCTTCCAATGAACATTCAGGACTGATCTCCTTTAGGATGGACTGGTTGGATCTCCTTGCAGTCCAAGGGACTCGCAAGAGTCTTCTCCAACACCACAGTTCAAAAGCATCAATTCTTCAGCACTCAGCTTTCTTCACAGTCCAAATCTCACATCCATACATGACTACTAGAAAAACCATAGCCTTGACTAGACGGACCTTTGTTGATAAAATAATGTCTCTGCTTTTGAATATGCTATCTAGGTTGGTCATAACTTTTCTTCCAAGGAGCAAGCATCTTTTAATTTCATGGCTGTAGTCACCATCTGCAGTGATTTTGGAGCCCCCCAAAATTAAATCTGCCACTGTTTCCATTGTTTCTCCATCTATTTGCCATAAAGTGATGGGACCAGGTGCCATGATCTTAGTTTTCTGAACGCTGAATTTTAAGTCAACTTTTTCACTCTCTTTCACTTTCATCAGTTCTTCACTTTCTGCTTTGAGCTTCCTGTGAATTAAAACCCGACCTCTAGGGGGCAGCAGTTCCCTAATACTGAGGACAGGTGACATTTCAGGTTGTGGGCTTCATTGCTGGGATGGCCCATACTCCAACCCTTGTTTCCCAACAGTGGAGGTGTATTCTCACAAAGTAAGAAAACTTATTTGCTTGGAGGAAAATAAAATTCTATATTAATCCGTGCTCAAACTTAAAAACATTCACTGCAGGAAAACAGAAACAGGGAATCCTTCTCTAAGGCCATTGTTGATGGCTTCTCACGTAAAACTCTACCTGTATACCACAAACAAACATGGGGCAAAAGTCGTAAACCTGCAATCAGCAACAATTACAACATTTAAAAAAATTTTCCAGTGACTTTATAGATTCTTGGGAAGTGGTTCTTTACAGTGTTTGTAAGACCCAAGTGGAAATAAATCTTACCTCTCTTTAGACAGTTTATGAAAGTGAAGCTTAGTCACTCAATCGTGTCTGACTCTTTGCAACCCCGAGGGCTGAGGCCAACCAGGCTCCACTGTCCATGGAATTCTCCAAGAAAGAATACTGAAGTGGGTAGCCATTCCCTTCTCCAATCTTGGATGAATACAGATGCAAAAATCCTCAGCAAAATTCTAGCAAGCTGAATTCAACAACACATTAAAAAGATCACACACCATGATCAACTCGGGTTTGTTCCAGGGATACAAGGATTCTTCAATACACACAAATCAATCAATGTGACGTGCATGCATGTGTGCGTGCCAAGTCATTTCAGTCATGTCTGACTCTGTGTGACCCTGTGGACTGTAGCCTGCCAGGCTCCTCTGTCCATGGGATTCTCCAGGGAAGAATATTGGAATGGAGTGTGTTGCCATGCCCTCCTCCTTCCTGACCCAGAGATCAAAACTGTGTCTCTTACATCTACTTGCATTGGCATAAAAACAGATGCATAATCCAACGAAACAGAATCAAAAGTCCAGAAATAAACCTTTGCATATACAGTCAACTAATATTCCTGTGGTCATGTATGGATGTGAGAGTTGGATTGTGAAGAAGGCTGAGCGCCGAAGAATTGACGCTTTAGAACTGTGGTGTTGGAGAAGACTCTTGAGAGTCCCTTGGACTGCAAGGAGATCCAACCAGTCCATTCTGAAGGAGATCAGCCCTTGGATTTCTTTGGAAGGAATGATGCTGAANGTGACATCAGGCTGAGATTTCTGAACTGAGCAACTAAAAAAAATGGTGTTTCCATTTACTTAAGTGGTGAAGACTGAAAGAAGAGCAAAATTTTTGTTGACTTCTCACTTGTAAATCACAGCACACATGTATAGATTTAATGTAGCAAACATGGATACTGCATGGAGAATTCCTGAGCATTTTAAGAGAATCTCACAGTCAGAAGATGCATTAAAAATCATCTAGCTTTTAAAATTTTTTACTTTGACCCAAAAGAAATAAATTTTACATCTTGACCCAGCACAGACAAATATGAAAATACACATACAAACACACACACGCACAACACACTCACACATACACACATCACTGAAAGAAAAGTTTCATGCAACAAACATCCTTATTATGTATGATGTACTCTGGAGTTTTGTTTTGAATTCTGGTAGTTTCCCACCAGGTTGATTTTACAACCCCTAGCTTGAAAAACACTGATGCAACTCAATCCTTTTAGTGTCAGATGAGAAAACAAAGATCCAGAGAGAGTAAGTGATTTATAAAAAATCCCCCAAACTTAGTGGCATTCCTGGGATCAGAACACAGGTCTCTTAACTCTTGGTTAATAAACAACAGAGTATTCTCCTTTCCAGCATTTTCCATATTTTCTCAGCAGAATGCCCTGAGTAGCAGCTTAAGAAGTTTTCTTAAATTAAATTTTCCCTAATATCTGCCTATTTTCTAAGCTTAAATGTCTACAGATACAAACATAACAATGTATTTTATTAAAATATTAATTTATTTTTACTCAGCTTACATAATTCAAATGTACTTTAAAGTTATTCATGAATTATTCAAAGACAAATTTTAGCAATCATAAAATTAATCAGTTTTAATTCATCATGAACTTCATCGTGTTGTGTGCACACTGCATATGTTTAAAAGTTCAGGTTCATGATAATTATGGCTGACAATTCATTTTCACTCAATGAGCATTTATAGAGTACTACTATGCGCTAGTTCTGTGTGTGCTGGGGAAATAGCAAAGAATTAAGGAGTCCCTCTGGCCTTAAGTAATTTACAATCTAGCAAGAAATAGTCAAACTATAGCCATGATTCAATGAGATATTTTATAGAAGATATAAGAGATATTGTACAAGTACAGAGTACTCTTTGCTTACCTGCTTTAGTAACACAGATGAGAGACAAATTGATTCTCCTTAAAGGGCATAGATGATTTAGAAAGACTACAAAGGAGCCTTGGAAGATAAATAGAAATTTGCTAACCATATTTTCATCTGGTAAAAAAGATATAAGGTAAGGGAGAACAGCAGGGGGAAAAAAAGCTAGTATCATACAAATTGCATGTCATGTAGAGAAATTACTGATTAGATTACAGATATCACATTATTATTGTTCATACATGATGCTATTAGGTATTTAGACTTTATCCTAGGAGGTGTTTAATAAAATGGAGCCATCAAGGAAGCCCCAATAAAACTATTTTGGAAGCAATGTAGACACAAAATGGGGGCCTGCTAAAGATTAAGTTGTTCTGAAGTCCTAACTTCCAGTACTTTAGATGTATATCTTATTTGTAAACAGTCTTTACAGATGATCAAATTAAGATGAGGTCATTCAGTCCAGATGGTGCTAGCGGTGAAAACTTGCCTGCCAATGCAGGTTTGATCCATAGGTTGGAAATATCCCCTAGAGGAAGGCACAGAAGCCCACTCCAGTATTCTTGCCTGGAGAATCTCATGGACAGAGGAGCTTGGCGGGCCATGGTCCATAGGATCAGAAAGAGTCAGATACAACTGAAGTGACAGCACACATTCAGTTATAATGCAATATAACTAGTGCCCTTATAAAATAGGAGAAATTTGGAAACAGACACAGGCATGTACAGAGGGAAGATTATGTAAAGAGACAAGGGGAAAATGACCTGTGAATGTAGAGAATTGTAGTGATAGCTGGATGGTATCACGGACTCGATGGACGTNCTGTATGATGAAATAAAAGAAATATTTCACAGTGCAAAACAAAATACAGTGAAATGAACATTTAGCTGGGGGATGCTTCCTGCACTTTCCTCATGCTTTCATGAAAAGACTTCTGCTACACACTCCAAGAGGGAAAAGTACCTCTCCAAATAATGAGCTCAAGAATTAGAAGGGGGACATGTACAAGTTATAACTGTTATAATTAGAAATTTCTCAAAACTGAAGAGAAATACAAATTTTTACATTGAAAGTATTCACCAAATCCCAGGCATATCCATGACAGAAAACATTTATCTAGACACAAAATGGTAGAACAACAAAAAATTCCCAGGATAGAAAGGTATTATTAGTAGATCTAGGCAAAAGATACAAGTTCCAACAAACAAAAGAGTATCAAGCTAACATTAGACTCTCAAACTAACATTTGATGTTAGTATCAAACTAATATCTGCAACTCTGGAAACTGGGAATGCAATACAATATATATATATATTGCTGCGCTGAGTCTTTGTTGCTTTGACATGGCTTTCTCTAGTTGCGGAGAGCCGGGGCTACTCTTCATGATGGTGCACAGGCTTCTCATTGCTCTGGCTTCTCTTGCTGTGAAGCCTAGGCTCTAGGGATGCAGGATTCAGTATTTGCAGCCCACAGGCTCAGTAGTTGCAGCATGCGGATACAACAATTTTTATAAACTTTTGAAGGAACCTCAACTTCTGAATCAGATTCACAGACAGAGTGCAATTTCTACTTAACACAAAAATTAAAGTGTAATTCAAGGGCAAGATGAAGTAAAATAGTCTGAAAGGGAAATGTCACAATCTACAGAGAATCTGTAGGGACTGACGCCATAAAATAAAGCAACAAAATGAATTTTAGTATTAAATTTAATATGAAAAGAATTTGATTAATTGCTTAATCATACTTGGGGGATTTTACTGCAATTATCTGAGTCTTTCACAGTTCATGTAAGTAGAAATTAAGTAAGAATATTGGAAATTGATTAAGAGAGCAAAAACTTAATTTAGTAGGGAACATGGTCCTAGATTATACCCCCCCAAACCTCCAGTTCATTAACAAAAGGAAACCATTACAACATTCCCCAAATTAAAGAATAGCAGGCCCTGGTTTCTGACCATGATCCATTGAGACCAGCAATAAACTACAAAAAAAAAAATAACAAAAGAAATAAACCACCTGGAACATTCAGAACAAGAATATTAGACACTTCCTATGAAGATTTATTAGAACTTCTGTGGCCAAGGAGGCATGTGGGCATAAAGTTATATGACTGTTTCTCCAAGGGCTGGCACAGGGCAAAAATAAAGCCTAAGAGACACGATTGAGCTGGATCCAGTATGTCAGCTGGGTCCAAAGCCAGAACTTTAGGTCAAAGTATTCAGAGAAGTTTCTGTGCTTTCCCAGGATGCCCGTGTCACAAGCAGTGTCCTCATTACACTTCACCCACTCCGTGTGTGTTAGTCCCTCGGCCATGTCTGTTTCGTTGCAACCCCATGGGGTGTAGCCTGCCAGGCTCCTCAGTCCATGGGGTTTTCCAGGTAAGAATACTGGAGTGGGTTGGCTTTTCCTTCTTCCTGACCCAGGGATCAAACTGGGTCTCCTGCATTGCAGGCAAACTCTTTACCATCTGAGTCCCCAGAGAAGCCCTCATCCACCCTGGGAATAGTGAATTTCTGATTAATATCGGGCCCTCCGGAAGGGGGCCCGATATACAGATGGAAGAGTCCTCTCTGTAACTCCTCTCTTGACCTCAGTGTTCCAACGATAAAATAATTCTGACTACTTGATTCCAAAGACTCTAATTGTAAGAGTCTTTAGGATGTTATCATTTATACTAAAAATGTGTTTACTTACTTCATTAAACCATTGTTTTCTGTGTCCCTCTTAATCTAAGACCCTGGCCCTGGGAATGCAGTAGAGTCAGTTTCTGCCCACAATGCATTTTCAGTTGGTTTAACGCAGTGTGATGAGGACCCGGATAGTGGAGGAGGGTCTAGAAACAGACTATAACACTCCAATAAGCAGGGTGAGATGGGGGCAAGGAAGACTTCCTAGGGGGTGAATGCTCTTGTTATATACCGCCATGATAGTTTAGCCTTTTCTTCTGTTCTTCCGCCTTCCCTCAGAGCGCCGAGGATAAGGGTCTGAGTTGTAAGTAATCGGTTAGCGTGACTGGCTGGAGCATCCGTGCTCCTTTATGCCTCTTGTCTCACTGCCAGTGCCCCAGCCCCCTGAGCCCCGCCCCATGGAGGCAAATAAAAATCGGAATCCAGAGCTCCATCCGAGAACTTCTGGACTCCTGCATCTGCCACTTCTTTCTCAAAGACTATGAAATTCTTGCTCCTGACCCTTACTGTCTTTCTGATCCTGTTCCAGATGTTGCCAGGTAACCAGAACCCAGGAAAGAAGAAAAAGAGCGCTAGGGCGGGGAACTGCCCATGAAAAAGATAGTATCTTTCTGTCCATTGAGACAGGGTTTTCAGAGGCTTCTGAAATCTGCTTGACCTTATCAGAATATACCCTTCCCAGGACAAGCCTGAGGTTCCATATTAAGAATGTGTGTTTGGCCAAAATCCCCAGAGCCATGGAAACGGTGGGGTGGTACCACATAGTCCTTCTGTACTCAGGTGTAACCTTTGCAGGCAAAATTGACTTTGACACTTTGCACCAATCAATGTCCCAAGGGCCCAAATGAGCAGCTGTCTGGTTTCAGCTGTCTTTACATTCTCTGCCCGATCATGGGTCCTAGAGCGTATCTTAGACATTAAGTTCTATTATCCCTTCATGTGAAAGCCTGGGATGATAATAATCTATGAAGCAGTCATGTGGAAGTGAGCACAGGTCCTTTCTGCTCCTTTCCAACTACTAAAGCCTATAATTTTGTTAATGATTTATAATGAGATTATACAAACACATGGCCAGAACTTTAAATTCCTGTTTATGAAGGCCTGAATAATTTTTAAGCAAAGTACCGTTCACTTCATCTGTCTGATATTTGTAACCTTTTTTCTGTACATTTATAAATTCATATAAATATGTATGTACCTATAGTTCTTAGCCAAAAAAAGTAGCTATACATTGCTCTAAAATTTTTTATTCAATAGTACAAGATGAATGTCTTCCTTGTCAGCACATAAAAATTGACCTGATTGCTCCTAGAAGTCTCCTAGTCCATCTTATAGAGAAATCATAATTTGTACATCTTACCCCTATGAAGGGTAAAATGTAATCTTTTTTCCCCAAATCTTTGATAAGACTAACAAAACTGCAACTGAATTCTTGCACATATATTTTTACTTGCTTAGACAAACGTTTCTAAATAAGTTCCTAGAGGTTAACTTGCTAGGTAGAATAAAAACAAGCTCTTAGTTTAATTGATCTTGTCTGTTGCTTTTTAATCTCCTTTTTATTTCCTCATTGATCTTTATTTTCTTCCTTCAATGGGCTATGTTTTTTTTCTGTTCTTCTTTTTCTAATTTTTTAGGTAATAGTTTAGGTTGTTTATTTAAGATTTTTCTTAATTCTTATAAAAGGTCTGCACCACTATGAACTTCCCTATTAGGAAAGAAATTCCTCTTAGGGAATTTCCTCTCAGGGAACCTCTTAGGGAAGGTTGTATTTTCATTTTCATTTGTCTCCAAGTATTCTCTGGTTTCTTCTTTGATTTCGTTTTTGACCCTTTTTTTTTTTAATAACATGTTGGTTAATCTCCATGTGTTCATTCTTTTCTGCTGTTCTTTCTCTGATTGATTTCTAATTTCATACAGTTGTGGTCAGACTTCCCTGGTGGCTCAGTGGTGAAGAATCTGCCTGCAATGCAGGAGGCACAGGAAATGTGGGTTCAGTCCCTGGGTTGGAAAGATCCTCTGGAGGAGAGCATGACAACTGACTCCAGTATTCTTGCCTGGAAAATCTCACGGACAGAGGAGCCTGGGAGACTACAGTCCACAGGTTGCAGAGAGTTGGACATGACCGAGAGACTGAGCATGCATGCACAGCTGTGATCAGAAAAGATGCTCGAGCCAATAAACACATGAAAAGTTGCTCAACATCACTTATTATTAGAGAAACGTAAATCAAAACTACAGTGAGGTAGCACCTCACATCAGTCAAAATGACCATCATCAAAACCTCTACAAAGAAGAAATATTGGAAAGGGTGTGGAGAACAAGGAACCCTCCTGCACTGTTGGTGGGAATGTAAACAAGTACAGTCTTTTTTGAGAACAGTATGGAGATTCCTTAAAAAACTAGGAATAAATCTCTAACATATGATCCAGTAAACCCACTACTGGGCATATACTCTGAGAAAACCATAATTGAAAAAGACACACGTGCCCCTCAATATTCATTGCAGCATTATTTACAGTAGCTAGGACATGTCGATGTCCATCAGCAGATGAATGGATAAAGAATATGTGATACATATTATACAATGGAATATTACTCAACCATAAAAAGTAACAAATTTGAGTCAGTTGTAGTGAGGTGAACCTAAAGCCTCTTATACAGAGTGAAGTAAATCAGAAAGATTAAAGCAAATATCATATATTAACACATATATGTGGAATCCAGAAAAATAGTACTGACAAACCTATTTGCAGGGAAGAAATGGAGATGCAGATATAGGGAATGGTCTTGTAGACAGAGGGGGAAGGACAGGGTGGACAAATTCAGAAAATAGCATCAACATATATACACNATTAACACATATATGTGGAATCCAGAAAAATAGTACTGACAAACCTATTTGCAGGGAAGAAATGGAGATGCAGATATAGGGAATGGTCTTGTAGACAGAGGGGGAAGGACAGGGTGGACAAATTCAGAAAATAGCATCAACATATATACACTGCTGCTGCTGCTGCTAAGTCGCTTCAGTCGTGTCTGACTCTGTGTGACCCCGTAGATGGCAGCCCACCAGGCTCCTCCATCCCTGGGATTCTCCAGGCAAGAATACTGGAGTGGGTTGCCATTTCCTTCTCCAATATATATACACTATCATGTGTAAAATAGAGAGTAAATCAACTATACTCCAATATAAAATAAAAAGTCTTTAAAAAGAAAAAAAACAGAAATATAGCATGTCAGAACCTTGCTTTGCTTACAGAATCCCCTTTAATAAAGACAGGGTTATTATGAAGATTACAGACATAGTTGCTCTAATTGTTATGATATCTTCCTCAGTATCTGGAGATAATTGCCCTTTTTTCACTCTTTTCAGTCTGCAGGGGCCGAAAATCTTGTTGGATCATTAAAGGACACTGCAGAAAAGACTGCAAATCTGGTGAACAGGTTAAAAAGCCATGTAGAAATGGTGACTATTGCTGTGTTCCAAGCAAAACAGTTTCTCAAACACACAGACCAACTCAAACAACTACCAGAAAATATCAAACTTTTACTGATAAGATGAAAAGCAATGCTCTTTTAGAGCAAATACCAGTAATTTTCCAATAGCAAGCAGAAAGTAGAATAAATTGGGGACTTCTCAGACAGGGATTGTTAACTTCAGTCTCTCTTACATGAGTCCATTAAAGCACACGAAAAACTCTTTGCTGTCATTCATCTCTGTCCTCACACGGCTGAGTTTAATGGCGGAATCAATGGGAGTACAGCAAATGATATGTAAAATTGAGCAGAGAGGTTTTCACTTTTTTCTTTATAGTTATTGTCATCACCTTTTCCTAGGACAGCAAGAGGATGGCAAAGCATTCGACAGGCACNGGTCTTGTAGACAGAGGGGGAAGGACAGGGTGGACAAATTCAGAAAATAGCATCAACATATATACACTGCTGCTGCTGCTGCTAAGTCGCTTCAGTCGTGTCTGACTCTGTGTGACCCCGTAGATGGCAGCCCACCAGGCTCCTCCATCCCTGGGATTCTCCAGGCAAGAATACTGGAGTGGGTTGCCATTTCCTTCTCCAATATATATACACTATCATGTGTAAAATAGAGAGTAAATCAACTATACTCCAATATAAAATAAAAAGTCTTTAAAAAGAAAAAAAACAGAAATATAGCATGTCAGAACCTTGCTTTGCTTACAGAATCCCCTTTAATAAAGACAGGGTTATTATGAAGATTACAGACATAGTTGCTCTAATTGTTATGATATCTTCCTCAGTATCTGGAGATAATTGCCCTTTTTTCACTCTTTTCAGTCTGCAGGGGCCGAAAATCTTGTTGGATCATTAAAGGACACTGCAGAAAAGACTGCAAATCTGGTGAACAGGTTAAAAAGCCATGTAGAAATGGTGACTATTGCTGTGTTCCAAGCAAAACAGTTTCTCAAACACACAGACCAACTCAAACAACTACCAGAAAATATCAAACTTTTACTGATAAGATGAAAAGCAATGCTCTTTTAGAGCAAATACCAGTAATTTTCCAATAGCAAGCAGAAAGTAGAATAAATTGGGGACTTCTCAGACAGGGATTGTTAACTTCAGTCTCTCTTACATGAGTCCATTAAAGCACACGAAAAACTCTTTGCTGTC
Source organism: Neotragus pygmaeus (assembly GCA_006410875.1). Lineage (NCBI taxonomy): Eukaryota > Metazoa > Chordata > Mammalia > Artiodactyla > Bovidae > Neotragus > Neotragus pygmaeus. The sequence goes on from SJYV01054924.1 coordinate 1,445,692, forward strand.
ATTCATCTCTGTCCTCACACGGCTGAGTTTAATGGCGGAATCAATGGGAGTACAGCAAATGATATGTAAAATTGAGCAGAGAGGTTTTCACTTTTTTCTTTATAGTTATTGTCATCACCTTTTCCTAGGACAGCAAGAGGATGGCAAAGCATTCGACAGGCACTTCCATCCATCTGCAGCAATGCAGCTTTGTGTCAAACAGTTTATGCTCAAGTCTGAAATGAATTATATTCTATGCCTGGGATTTAATAAAATGTTTTTGGTCATTCGAAAGCAAAAAAGATGTGAAGGTGTCCAAAACACTGAAAATACCCTGATGTCCCGCTCCCACTAATAAATAATTCTAAACCAAACAATGATAAACGAATGAGTTAGAAGAAAATTCAGAAAACTTCCAATATTTCCCATGAAAACTTCTTCAAAGAATTCTTTTGAAAAGATCAAGCAACAAATTACTACAGCCAATAAAAACACGTTCCATTTCTTTTGCACCTGCTTCGATAGTGCTCCATGTCAGTGGCACTATTCTCTCCATTTGGGCCTTGCCTTCCCAAAACAAGTTTGGGAAGCCTGCTTGCCTTCTGGTTCAACATTAATACCTCCTTTGTTTTATTTTATTTTGCCAATAGCTACCAGGACACTAAGAGGTTTTATATATATATATATATGTATATATATATATATATATATGTTAAAAGACACCTCAGATAAATGCATCCTGTTTATCACTCAACTTTGGTTGTAAACGTCTATCTGACACAGGCTAACAGAGAAGAATACAGAGCCAAGAATGAAAACCCCTCACATATGACTGACTAATAATTCCACAATGGGGCCAAGAATAGTATATGCAGAAAGGATAAGTCTCTTCAATGAATGGATGGTATTGGGAAAACTGGATAACCACATGCAAAAGAGTGAAATTGGACCCCTCTCTTACATCACTCATAAAAATTAACTCAAAATTGATTAAAGATTTAAATGTAAGAGCTGAAACTTTAAAATTCCTAGAGGAAAAGCTGATTGGTCTTGGCAATTATCTTTTGTGATATGATATCAAAAGCCCAAAAAGCAAAAGTGAAAATAAACAAGTGAGAGTACCCCCAACTAAAAATCTTCCACACTGCCAAAGAAACCATCAACAAAATGAAAAGGCAATCTATAAAATGGGAGAAAATATTTGCAAATCATATATTTCATAGGGGGTTAAAATTATAAGGGACACATACAATTCAATAGCAAAAAATAAATAAATAAATCTATACCTGGAAAGGTGGCCAACATCACTAATAATCAGGGAGATTCAAATCAAAATCATGAGATATCACCTCACACCTATTAGAACGGGTATCACCAAGAAGATAAGAGAAAAAAAAATGTTGATGAAGATGTAGAGAAAAGTGAATTTTTATGCACTGTTGTGGGAGTGTAAACTGGTTCAACCACTATGGATATATACCTAAAGGAAATGAAAACAAGGTATCTAAGAGCTATTTGGTCTCCTAAGTTTATTCCAGTGTTAGTTACAATAGCCAAGGTACAGAAACAACCTAAGTGTCCCTCAAGGATAAACGGATAAAGAAGATGTGGTATACATATGTAATGAAAAAGAAAAAAAGTCCTGTCACTTATGACCTCATGGATGGACCTTGAGGACATCATGCTAAGTAGATAAGTTATATAGAAAGAATGTGTTAGTCACTCAGTCATGTCCAACTCTTTGTGATCCCATGGACTGTACCCTACCAGGTTCCTCTGCCTATGGGATTCTTCAGACAAGAATACTGGAGTGGGTTGCCATTCCTTTCTCTAGGGAATCTTCCTGACCCAGGGACCAAACCCAGGTCTCCCTCATTGTGGGTAGCTTCTTTACCATCTGCGCCACCAAGGGAACCCTCAGATAAGTCATATAGAGAAAGACAAATACTGGAGGATATTACCTATGTATGGAAACTAAAAAACGTCAGACTCATAAAAACAGAGAATAAATTGGAGGTTACCAAGGGCTGGGGGTTGGGAGAATAGGAAAGATGTTGTTTAAGGATGCAAATTTGCAACTAGTAGACAAATAAGTCCTAAAGATCTAATGTATAGTATAATTAATATAGATAACAGTAGTTGACGCTTCCTCCTTGGAAGGAAAGTTATGACCAACCTAGACAGCATATTCAAAAGCAGAGACATTACCAACAAAGGTCCATCTAGTCAAGGCTATGGTTTTTCCAGTGGTCATGTATGGATGTGAGAGTTGGACTATAAAGAAAGCTGAGTGCTGAAGAATTGATGCTTTCGAACTGTGGTGTTGGAGAAGACTCTTGAGAGTCCCTTGGACTGCAAGGAGATCCAACCAGTCCATCCTAAAGGAGATCAGTCCTGGGTGTTCATTGGAAGGACTGATTTTGAAGCTGAAACTCCAATACTTTGGCCACCTGATGCAAAGAGCTGACTCATTTGAAAAGACTCTGATGCTGGGAAAGATTGAGGGCAGGAGAAGAAGGGGACGACAGAGGATGAGATGGTTGGATGGCATCACCGACTCAATGGCCATGGGTTTGGCTGGACTCTGGGAGTCGATGATGGACAGGGAGGCCTGGCGTGCTGTGGTTCATGGGGTCGCAAAGAGTCAGACACGACTGAACGACTGAACTGAACTGAACTGAATGCAGAGTCCCACGTAGATCAAATGGTCCATTCACAACTTGTAGCCATAATATGTGGAACACAGGGCCCCCAAGTTCACCACGGCAGGGGAAATGAGGCTGACTAGACACATGGAATGTGCCACATGCCAGGCCTGGAAGTGACACACACCACTTATATAAGAATCCTATTGGCCACAGTCCAGTCAAATGGTTCCGTGAGAAGCTGAGGAATGCAGAGGAGCGCTTGAATATTTGGTGAACTCTAACAATTTCTGCTCCAGTACGAAAGAGATTTTGTGTAGCTATTGTGATGACTAAGTTAAAGTTGGGAAACATGGAAAAAGAAAGATGATTTAGGAGGCATTTGAGGTGGCCTGATCAGGATGTTCATAGTAGGGGGAAAAAAAAGTATGTAACTGTGAAATCTATTTTATTTCATTTTTTAATTTTTATTTTATATTGGAGCATAGTTTATTAAGAATATTGTGTTAGTTTCAGGTTTACAGCAAACTGACTCCGTTATACATGTACATATATCTATCCTTTTTCAAATTCATTTCCCACTTAGGTTATTAGAGTACTGAACAGCATTCCCTGTGCTATATAGCAGTGTGTACATATCAATTCCAAACTCCCAATCTATTCATTCCCCCTACTCTTTCCCTCCGGTAACCATAAGTTCATTCTCTAAGTCTATTTCTGTTTTGTAAATAAGTTCGTTTGTAGGTTTTTTTTTTTTAGATTTCACACGTTAAGCAACATGTTTTGAAGGTGGAGGCACAAAAGAAATGATTTGCTAATAGACTAGGTGTGAAAAGTGAAAGTGAAGTTGTTCGGTCGTGTCTGACTCTTTACGACCCCATGGACTGTAGCCTACCAGGCTTCTCCATCCATGGGATTTTTCAGGCAAGAGTACCGGAGCGGATTATCATTTCCTTCTCCAGGGAATCTTCCAGACCCAGGGATCAAACTCAGGTCTCCGGAATTAAAGACAGTCGCTTTACCTTCTGAACCACCAGGGAAGCCTTGTTTGGACTAGGTGTAGTTAGAAGAAATGAGGCAGAGAAATGTCAGGATCAATAATGACTCTGAACATTTAAGCACTAATGTGAACAGTGATGCCATTTACTGAAATGGGGAAGACAGAAATGGAAGCAAGTAGAATGGGTTTAGGGAAAAAACTATGACAAATCCAAGTGGAGCTGACCCACACACAATTTGATATGTGAAACAGTAGCTCAAAGCAAATTTGAAGCAAAGGATATAAATTTAGAAGTTTTCAGGACACACAGCTCATCAGAAATGTAACTACAGGATTCCTCCTGAAACCCTTAATAAGTTAACATGTTTGCAATTTGTCACTTAATTGCTAGATATATTTTACAGTAAAAATTTCCAATATAAACTTAAATATTCATTCTACCTATCTTTTCCTTGAAATCTGGTCCAAGTTTCATACTTGGAAAGTGTTTTCCCCACTGAAAGATTATAAAAATAGCTATGTATATGTTCTACTACAATTGTGGGTCCTAAGAGAATGAGCTTTCATTTGCAAGACAGTTGACTTGGATAAGGTTATTATGTTGTTGTTCAGTCACTCAGTTGTGTACGACTCTTTGTGATCCCATGGACTGCGGCACGCCAGGCTTCCCTGTTCTTCACCATCTCCTGGAGTTTGCTCAAAATCATTTTCATTGAGTCGGTGATGCCATCCAACCATCTCATCCTCTGTCATCCCCTCTGTCTTCATTCTTTCCCAGCATCAGGGTCTTTTCTAATAAGTCAGTTCTTCAAATCAGGTGGCCAAAGTATTGGACCTTCAACTTCAGCATCAGTCCTTCCAAAGAATATTCAGAGTTGATTTCCTTTAGGATTGACTGGTTTGATCTCCTTGCAGTCCAAGGGACTCTCATGAGTCTTCTCCAGCACCACAATTCGAAAGCATCAATTCTTTGGCGCTCAACCTTCTTTATAGTGCAACTCTCACATCTGTACATGATTATTGAAAAAACCATTGCTTTGACTATATAGACCTTTGTTGGCAGTGATGTCTGCTTTTTAATATGCTATCTAGGTTTGTCATAGCTTTCCTTCCAAGGAGAAAGCGTCTTAATTTTATGGCTGTAGCCATCATCTGCAGTGATTTTGGAGTTCAAGAAAATAAAGTCTGTCACTGTTTCCATGAGTACCTACATGTCAAAATTATCAAGTTGTATACTTTAAATATGTACAACTATGGTTTGTTAATTATAACTCAATAAAGCTTTCACAGGTAACTCTGTCAATGGCCTTCAGGGTGGCCTTTTCAAAAGTAACATCCCAAGCTGCCATGGAGCTGCCTTGGGTAGAAAGCATTTCTGGTGACACTGGGTAACATCCCCCTTTTAGCCCTGTTTTAAACAATCTCCCCAAACTCTGCAGCAAATCAGCTTTACTATCTTAGACAAGTAACTTCCCCAGGTAGGCACATATGTGAGGGACTAAAAATTGACACATGTTCACTACATTTTATTCCACAAACCTTTACTGAGAATACGGTTTGTATCTTGAGAGTTCAAAAATGAGAGACACAGTTCTTATTCTCAGGGATCTCACAATCTAGTTGGGAGACAGACACAACTAGACAGTGTAAAAGCAGGCTTAGCCTGGAGTGAGAGGCACTGTGACCAGAGAAGGCAGGACCCTGATGAGAGGTCTGCAGAAGCCAGGGACAATGTCTTGGTGTGTAATTCCTCTGTCTCCATTTCTCCAAACACTTCTTAAAAACCTGTAACTTATAAAACCTCTGTGTGCCCTCCCCATGCCTATAACAGATGCTTGATTGATGTACCAGCCAACAGACTAATGTTCTGCATGGATTAACATTTACATATATCTGTCCAGTTCAGTGCCCCATCCATCTGCCCCCACTCCAGAGAGGCCAATAAAACTCTATTTCAAATTCATACAGCACAAAGTGTTCTTGACTCCTGGATCCACTGCCTCCAACTTCCTAAGGATCATGAGACTCCTGCTCCTGACTTTTACTGTCCTTGTGTTCCTACCACAAGTGACCCCAGGTAATCAGAACCCAGGGGAGCTGCAAAATCAGAGGTAGACTAGGTTCCGGTCCATGTAAATTTCCAGTGTGGCATGGTATTCCCCCAACCTGAGCAGCTCCGTGGTCCACACGTTGGAGCCACGTCCCTGGCAAGGGTAGACCTTAAGCGTAGGACAAGTTGTCTGCTGTAGACAGGGATGACCCCGAACATCCAGAGTTGTCCTTGGTTCTATGTCCCAAGTTGCTACCTAAGGAACCAGGTGGCAGCTTGACTCAGCTCAGTTGTCTTTCCAGTTTGTGCCAGCTCTTGAAAATAATTTCCAAAGTTCACTTCCCTATGTTTTCCTGACCCTAAAAGTCCTGTTATAGCTTTAAATGAGTTTCTTTTTTTCTTTTCATAGTCTGGAATTTGGCAAACAGGTCAGAAAGTATCTGCAGAGCTGTTATTCAAAAAGTAGAACTGACTTTCATTCTCTCTTCTATGATAAAAGTCTAGGCTTTTAATAATTACTGCTTGAAGATATAGAGAACAGACTTGTGGACACAGCAGCGGAAAGAGTGGGTGGGACAAATTGAAAGAGTAGCGTTGAAATATATATATTACGTATGTAAAATAGATAGCTAGCGGAAAGTTGCTATATAACACAGGGAGTTCAACCCAGTGCACTGTGACAATGTTGAGGGGTGGGATGGGGTAGGAGATGGGAGGGAGGT
>SJYV01054924.1:1453999-1488950 GCA_006410875.1 Neotragus pygmaeus
GAGGAATGAGACGAGGGGGGGGGGGGGGGAGTGGGAGGGAGGTTCAAGAGGGAGGGGATATATATACACTTAAGGATGATTCACATTGTCATATGGCAGAAACCAACACAATATTGTAAAGCAATTATCCTCCAATTAAAAATAAAAAATTTTAAATAAAAAAATAATTACTGCTTTATTAAGTATATCTAAAGTCTGCCCAAAACTTTGAAATTGTGACTGAAGGGTTTTTTTAATTAATTTATTTATTTTAATCGGAGGCTAATTACTTTACAATATTGTACTGGTTTTGCTATACATTGACATGAATCTGCCACGGGTGTACATGTGTCCCCCATCCTGAACCCCCCCTCCATCTCCCTCCCTATCCCATTCATCAGGGTCATCCCAGTGCACCGACCCTGAGCACCCTGTCTCATGCATTGAACCTGAACTGGCCATCTATTTCACATATGGCAATGTACATGTTTCAATGCTATTCTCTCAAATCATCCCATCCTTGCCTTCTCAGACAGAGTCCAAAAGTCGGTTCTTTACATCTGTGTCTCTTTTGCTGTCTTGCATATAGGGTCATCGTTACCACCTTTCTAGATTCCATATATATGTGTTAATATACTGTATCGTTATTTTTCTTTCTGACTTACTTCATTCTATAAAATAGGCTCCAGTTTCATCCACCTCATTAGAACTGATTCAAATGTATCTGTTTTAATAGCTGAATAATACTCCATTGTGTATATGTACCACAGCTTTCTTATCCATTCATCTGCTGATGGACAGCTAGGTTGCTTCCATGTCCTAGCTATTGTAAACAGTATGTAGGATTGCTGGGTCATATAGAAGTTCTATTTCCAATTGGAAATTGTGACTAAAGAGTTTTTATACAAAGTACACTACTTTCTACTTTGTTGTATATCTCTCAAAATATACATGTATATCTTGTATACATGTATACACAGAGCTTTGTATAAATAAAGCTTTATAAGAGTTAATCTATATTTATTTTTATTAAAAAAGCAAATACACTACATACATAGTTATGTGGTGTTCATCTTTTGTTAATAATATTTTGTGACCATCTTTCCCTGTCACCACCTAAAGATTTGCCTCATTCTTTGCAATGTTGTAAAATTCCACTGTGAGATAAACCATACTTGTTGAACTGTTATTTGGGAATTTCCTAACTTTCTAATGAACACATCATAAACATACTTGTATACATATCTTTGGATCAGCATTATACAAAATAGATGCCCTAATGTCAAATGACCTAGAAGTCAAAAGGTAAGTGTAAAAGATTTCCCTGTTCTTATAAATGTCACTGATTTTTATTCTTTCTTAAACATAGGGGCTGTCCAAGATAAAACATGAAGACCTCATGTCTTGGACAGCCCCTATGTTTAAGAAAGAATAAAAATCAAATCCCTTATGACTATACAGTGGAAGTGAGAAATAGATTTAAGGGACTAGATCTGATAGACAGAGTGCCTGATGAACTATGAATGGAGGTTCATGACATTGTACAGGAGACAGGAGTCAAGACCATCCCCAAGAAAAAGAAATGCAAAAAGGCAAAATGGCTGTCTGAGGAGGCCTTACAAATAGCTGTAAAAGGAAGGGAAGTGAAAAGCAAAGGAGAAAAGAAAAGATATACCCACTTGAATGCAGAGCTCCAAAGAATATCAAGGAGAGATAAGAAAGCCTTCCTCAGTGATCAATGCAAACAAATAGAGGGGAAAAACAGAATGGGAAAGACTAGAGAGCTCCTCAAGAAAACTAGAGATACCAAGGGAACATTTCATGCAAAGATGGGCTCGATAAAGGACAGAAATGNAAAGAAATGCAAAAAGGCAAAATGGCTGTCTGAGGAAGCCTTACAAATAGCTGTGAAAAGAAGAGAAGCAAAAGCAAAGGAGAAAAGGAAAGATATGCCCATTTGAATGCAGAGTGCTGTGCTATGTGTGTGCTAAGTCACCTGCCGTGTCCAACTGTTTGTGACCCCATTGACTGTGGCCCACCAGGCTACTCTGCCCATGGGGTTCTCCAGGCAAGAATGCTGGAGTGGGTTGCCATGCCCTCCTCCAGAGGATCTTCCCAACCCAGGGATTGAACCCGTGTCTCCCATGTCTCCTGTATTGGCAGGCAGATTCTTATCCACTGTGCCACCAGGGAAGTCTGTTGAAGTTGTGGTACATATACACAGTGGAATATTACTCAGCCGTAAAAAGGAACACATTTGGGTCCATTCTAATGAGGTGGATGAACCTAGAACATATTATACAGAGTGAAGTGAGTCAGAAAGAGAAAGATAAATATTGTGTTCTAACACATGTATGCGGAATCTAGAAGAATGGTACTGAAAACTTACTTACAGGGCAGCAACGGAGAGAGAGACATAGAGAACAGACTTATGGACATGGGGAGAGAGGAGGAGGGTAAGATGTAAGGTAAGAGTAACATGGAGACTTATGTTACATGTGTCATATCAAACTAAGACAAGCTCCATAAAGAAAACAAACAGAATGTTAAGTAAATGGGGCAGAGTGAGGGATCTGGAAATCTCTCTCTGCAGAGTTTAGGATTAAAGGATAAGCACGTACCAAACATGGGGAAAGGTGGAGTCACGATATTCCAGGCAGAAGAAAAGGCAAAAGGAAAAACACAGCAGGGCTGTGAACATCCCGTGCTGGGTCATGATGGAGTGGATGCATTCTGGTCACAATGTTGATACCTCCAGAGAGTTGCTTCTCCCTTGGTTTGCGAGTGCTGGACTCTGCCTCAGTGTTCAGACGATGTCAACCTGATGTTTCTCTTAGTCCTCTTCCATGCGTCTCACACACACCCAAGTAGGACAGGAGCCATGGGATTGTCGCTTGCTTGTGCAACTCCCACAAATGCCCTGGAAAGACGAAAGTGGGAAGAATGATCATCTTTCAGCCTCAGTTCTTCCAGAAGGCTCTTCTAATCCAGTTCAGTTATTTTGTTCATTGCAAAGAATCCTCAAGACAAGAAAAGTCAGAGTGAGTAAAGAAGCGCAGAGCTAAACATCAGTGGAACAACCCTTTGCACTCTGTTGGTAAAAACTTACCCTAACACTTCAGATCTTCCATCACTATTAAATGGCATCAGTCATTTCAGTTCCGTCGCTCAGTTGTGNGTGGTGGATTCATGTCGATGTATGGCAAAGCCAATAGAGTATTGTAAAGTAAAATAAAGTATAAAATATTAAAAAAAAGAGTACCACCTATAATTTAATGAAAACAATATCAAGTCTATATCTGTCACATTGTTAAAAACAAGATTTGAAATGGCCCTTTAGAGGCACCAGGTCCAAATCACCCACTCTGGCAATGAATCAATGGGAGGACAGGGGGTGAAAGTTTTTTCCCAGTTCTTGGTAATCTAGGCTAATCTCCAGGCTGTTCTTACCCTCCACTCTGCTACACAGCCATTGTCATTCAGAACACCACAGAAAATATTCTGTATATGGCTTATTCTACATCCTTTCCTTGCTGTTTCAGATACAGAAACAGACTTCTGCTTTTTCTGCTTCTCTTTCTTCACCTAGGTAACCTCTGTGTATAAATTAATCCTGAAACTGTTTATTGTCACTCAGTAAACATCAAGAGCATTGACAAGACAAAGAGTAATACAGTAAGCCAATGCTGTTGTAATTACATGCTAAGGAGTTCTCAGACTCTTCCACCCTTTCAAAAGAGGACTAAGTGCATGGTCTTGACAATCAAGATATCCAAAATGCTGACAGGTGAAGCAAGAGGAGAGTGGAGAAACACTGCCTGAAGAAGATAGGTCAGCTACTAGGGATAAGTGGGCATGAACAAGAAGCTTGGATGAAAGTATATCAAAGTACAGTAGATAAGTGTAAAGTCTGGTGATATGGAATCAAAGAGAAGTCCACTTAATAGTTCCTTACTGTTTCTGGATTTTTCTAAGTTTTTTTCAATCTCTTTCCTATTATGCATGTCACATCACAGACTAATTAATACAAAAATACATGTGCATAATAATACACCTATGAAATAGAAGCTTGTCATATCTAGGGAGTTATACTTAAGTTATATAAGCTTTGATCTACCAGGGAATTATTCATTTAATAAATATTTATTTAGTCTATTTTCTGTGCTAATTTTTGTTTCCTTATAATACCAAATATGACTATCGTGATGATTCAGGAACTTTTATCAGCCATATGTGATATTTCACTGGTGCTCTCTCTGTGTCTAATTTACTCATATCCATTAACAACCTTATTAAAAGCAACAGTTGTTTAAGGAAAACATTGCAAGCCCTTTGTAGTATGTATACATGTACCTAGAAATACATCAGACCTCTACATATTCAAGAATCTGAATTATATACAGGATCATGAAAAACTCAACAAGGTAAGCTGTTTCTATTTTTAATTCTATATGAATGAACTATATTTCTAATTGCTTGGACTAGTGCCTCTGGATTTCTTATTTTTCAAATGTTACCATGTATTCCACCACTCATTACCCACTAGAGGATATCCTGTCACTTTAGTATATTACTGAAATCTTTCCCTGGTTTCAAACAAGTGTGCTAAAAAATGATTAAGACATTCTTGTAAGAGATCTGCAGTTTTCATTTATCTCCCTTCAAATAATTTGTCTGTGTTCATCTTTTACATCATGTCAAAAATTAGATCAAATAATAGCAGACAGAATATATCAAGTAGGCTTCCCTCTCTCTCCCTTCACATTACTGCTTCATTCAGTGTAGACTCTCCTACAAATAAAATCCTGGAATTAGAGAGGCATCCAGTTCCCAAGTCACTGTGTCATTGCCCAGAGCCACTGCTCAGACATCAGAATGGGATATGAACAGTACTGATTCCTGGAGTGGTGATTAATGGTGATAATAATGTCACTGGCTACCATTCACTACACAGTGACCACCTACTGCATCTCAGGGGCTATGTAAAGTGCTGGGCAGATATATTACCTCATTTCATCCTTCCACAAATCCTGAAAAGCTAGCACAATATAGGAGATTAGCCACTTCCTGAATACTGATCTCAGCACCACCTGGAAACATAGGACACTGGGAAAACATTCATACTGACTTCAGGCCTAGCTTCTGGCAACATTGCACATAGTGAATTAACAGAAGCTCTTCAAATTTTCATTATTTAGGGAAATAACTTTTCTTACCTATGTGCCTATCACTATGCTAAATATAGCACATAAAAAATTATACTCAGTCTTTTCAACAACCCTTTTAGGATATGGATTATTATACACACATTTTACCAATAAGGAAACCAAAGCAAAAAAAGAGAATCTAATACAGTAAGGGGCAGTGTCAGAGCCAGGATTTAAACTCCAGCCTGTCCATATTTTTCTACATGAATAAAAGGTGTAGTGCTATAGGACAGCAGTACTCTTTTTCAGTCACAAGACATAAAAATAAATCAATTTTTTATTCCTTGCAAAGTTGGACAATAGCAGTATATGTTGAGATGAAATGTATATTCAAAACACTTTTTCTTTATGAGAGTATGTCAGTCAAATTAAAAACTATTCTATCTCCGCTGACTTATGTGTCAAGAATAAAAAATAAACATTTCAATGAACTGGAAAAGAGGTAAGAGCAGTGTTTTAATTTATGAACACATGATTACTAACAACTGTTTAGCTCAATCAAAAAGGTACTGGAAAATAGAATATGTGAAGCTTTGCTTTCCTCTTAATAAAAAATGGTCAAATAAATAGATTTAATATGAGGAAGGAGTTAATATCCTTCCCATACCTTCCCTATAGAATTATACATACTAAAATATCTATACTGATAGTGAACCCTCTTCAAAGATAAAAAAAGGCACAAAAATCTGTATAGGTAGGCCAGTACTAAGATTAAGATCAGATCACCTTGCTCTGAACCATTAGAAACAATAGTCTATAAAAATATGATATAAATGATGAGCATTCCTTTGAAATAATCATAAATATTATGAATTAATATATATTAAAACATAATCATTCACATAAAATTAAAATTTAGGAAAACAAGAGGCAGCTCAGTTGATCACTATGTCATCTTCCCTATTTGCATGGTGTTCGTAATAAAGTAAACTTCACAATAAAGTCACCACATATAAGAAACTGGTATAGATCCAGTCTCGGCCTAGGTCTCCAATGCATTTACAATCTAATCACCAAGTTCCCTACACAAGGATGTTAAAACATATGATCACAAAATATTTAATTCAATCCAGATGATTAAATTAGGTTACTATATTAGTAACAGTAGGTTACTGTATTAGTCTGTTTAAGCTGCCATAACACAATACCACAGACTGGGTGGCTTAAACAAGAGAAACTTACTTTCTTACAGTTTCTGAGGCTGTAGCTTTAGAGTGTCTTCAGGGTAGGTTTCTGGTGAGACCTCCCTTTCTTGTTTATAGATGGTTGCTTTTCTCACTGGTCTCTTCTTTGTTTGCATAGAGACAGAGGGAGGAGGGAGGAGAGAGACATGGAGGGAGAGAGGGGAAGAGAGAGAGAATAACTTTTGGTGTCTCTTTTTTCTTATAATCACTCTAATCCCATAGGATTAGGATCCTACACTTGTCACTTAACATTAACTACTTGCCTAAAAGCACTGTCTCTGAATACAGTCACATTGAGGGTTTAGGTTTCAATGTACAAAATTGTATGCACCACCCTTCTGTGATGGTTCAGAAACCCTGTGCATGAATCGGTCTGAGTTATCAGCTAAGTGACTCTAAGAGCTCTGTAGGCAACCACCACATATAAAGAGTGAAAGAATAGATTCTGGTGGTTGTATTTTACTTCATTTTTTAAAGATATTTTTTAAATCACAGTAGCTCTACTGTGAAAACAGCAATGCTACATAATAAAAACTTTCTTATAAATTAAAAACAATCAAATTCATATATAGACAAAGAACCATCAGAATTCTCACAAATACTAGTAATTTATAAACAACCCAAAGAGGAAACTAAAAATTTAACTTCATGTTGCTGTTCCAAAAAGCCTTTGAGAGAATTACTGGTGTTCAAACTATTTGAACATCATAAATGCTTTAAGCATATCTTTGCATTTTACATGAATATTTCGAATATTCAAAACATTGTTGTGATTGGTTTACAAAATGAAACCATGAGTTAATTAAAAATTTAATCATTGTTATTTCAAGATATAGAAAAGATTTTTCCCCTTTTAGGTAGCTACTTATAATTAACATTTTTCCTGCCTTCCTTCCATGAAATGTTTTATAAGTTATCAGGACCTTTAAAAACTTAACTTCCTTTCTAATTTTATTCTGCAAAACTAATTACAAAATGAATTTTTATTTCATAATTCTTTACCATTTGTATTCACCCTCGGGTACTGAATTATAATTAATTCTGCTTTTCTTTCTCTAATAGATTTATGTGTATTATCATATATATTAAATTTTTCATTCTGTAACATTTTTCATTTTATTGCTTTGCACATTGACAATGTGCACTTCATTAAAAACATGTAATCCCTTAGCTTCCATCAAGGAATAATTACAAATCTTTATAATAACACGCATGTTATTCATATTTTATTAGAAGAACACCCTATTCCACTAGAAAATTCTGGAGTTCCTCTCCTCTCCTTTTAAATTGCAATAGGAGAATAGAATATAAGAACTCCAAGTTCTTAATCCAAAACTACCTGTAAGTATATCTGTCTGTATTTTTGTCTCGCACCATTTTAAGTTAAAATGTAGAGTTGGCATTCCACATCTGTAGGTTTCACATCCACAGATACAACCTACTTCAGATTTAAAATATTATTTTAAAAATTTCCAGACAGTTCCCAAAAGCAAAACTTGAATTTGGCATCTTCCATTAACCATTTACATAACATTCACATTGCATTAAATATTATAAGTAATCTAGAGATGACTTAAACATACAGGAGGATGTGTGTACATTATATGCAAATATTCAACCATTTTATTTAAGGGACTTGAACGTCTTCAGATTTTGCTAACTGTGGAGGTGCTGAAACAAATCTCCCTAAGATACCAAGAAACTACTTACTCATCTATTTATATTTGTCAATGACCCAATCCACTTTTTCTAGAAGAAGTTAAGTTAGAGGTCTAGACAAAAAAATACAAAGTGCAAAAAGTAGTATAATAGAACCCTAACCTAATAGTTGAGAACTCATACAGTCCCTTTGGAGTTTGCAGGATAGAAGCAGTACCACCTAACTTTGCCAGTTTTTCTTACTGAGGGGAAAGGGCAGGAAGAGAATCTAGGAAACAATTAAAATCACTCTGAAAAAATTCACTGAAAATTGTAGTAACAGGTAGTCACTGCAATCAGGTCATAAACTGCTTAGTACCATAATCCATAAAATAAAACTGTAAAATAATCCATAAAATAAGACCAGGCTAGTAAATCAACTACTAAATTAGTCCTTTATTCCAAGTAAGTGACAACTAAATTTAGAAAAAAAAAAAATTTATTTTATCCAGCTTAGAGCTCTTTCTACTCTGTCTACACAAAGTAACTTCTTTACTGGAAAATAAGCCCATCGTAAAAGGTCAACAAAAGAGTACACATGGACATGACCAGATGGTTGACACTGAAATAAGATTGATTATATTCTTTGCAGCCAAAGATGGAGAAGCTCTATACAGTCAGCAAAACAAGACCGGGAGCTGACTATGGCTCAAATCAATAGCTCCTTATTGCCAAATTCAGAATGAAATTGAAGAAAGTAGGGAAAACCACTAGACCATTCAGGTATGACCTAAATCAAATCCCTTATGACTATACAGTGGAAGTGAGAAATAGATTTAAGGGACTAGATCTGATAGACAGAGTGCCTGATGAACTATGGATGGGGGTTCATGATATTGTACAGAAGACAGGAATCAAGACCATCCCCAAGAAGAAGAAATGCAAAAAAAGCAAAATGGCTGTCTGAGGAGGCCTTACAAATAGCTATGAAAAGAAGGGGAGCGAAAAGCAAAGGAGAAAAGGAAAGATATACCCATTTGAATGCAGAGCTACAAAGAATAGCTAGGAAAGATAAGAAAGCCATCAATGCAAAGAAATAGAGGAAAAGAGCAGAATGGGAAAGACTAGAGATCTCTTCAAGAAGGTAAGAGATACCAAGCGAATGTTTCATGCAAAGATGGGGTCAATAAAGGACAGAAATGGTAGGGACCTAACAGAAGCAGAAGATATTAAGAAGAGGTGGCAAGAATACACAGAAGAACTGTACAAAAAAGATCTTCATGGCCCAGATAATCATGATGGTGTGATCCATCACCTAGAGCCAGACATCCTGGAATGTGAAGTCAAGTAGGCCTTAGAAAGCATCACTACTAACAAAGCTAGTGGAGGTGATGGAATTCCAGTTGAGCTATTTCAAANTTAGCTATTGGTGACCTCTGTTCTTAATTATAAACTTTAAAGTAAAACAATGAAGTTTCCCAAAAATCCCACTAGGATTTTGAAGAGAATTTCATTAAATTTGTGGATTAATTTACAGGAAAGTAAATCTATATAATAATTATCATCTCTTTCAAGATCACACTTTCTGTTAACGGTTTTAAACTATATCCCATAGAGGTCTTAGATATTCTCAGTTTAAAGCAAGATATTTCATGACTATGACATATATTTTATTATGCTTTTTAGTCAGTTACTGTTGGTGTAGAAAAGTGCCATAGAGTCATGTAAGTTGATATTGCCTCTGACATAATTATTGAACTCTTGTTAATTGTAATAATTTGTTGGTTACTTTTTTATATTATAATCATGACTGCTAGAAGGAATGACAATTTTCTCCCTTTCCTTCCAATCCTTATACTCTTGTTTGGTTTTGATTTTTTCCTTAAAACATTAGCCAGGCCTCCCACTATTATTTCAAAAGATAGTAGTAATAGAAGAGTATCTTTGTTTTCCTGATCTCAGAGGGAATTAGTTTCTCCAATAGGTAATGTTATTTCTAGAATTTGATACATCAGTTCAGTTCAGTTCAGTCGTTCAGTCGTGTCTGACTCTTTGTGACCCCATGAATCGCAGCATGCCAGGCCTCCCTGTCCATCACCAACTCCTGGAGTTCACTCAGACTCGCATCCATTGAGTGAGTGATGCCATCCAGCCATCTCATCCTCTGTCGTCCCCTTCTCCTCCTGTGCCCAATCCCTCCCAGCATCAGAGTCATTTCCAATGAGTCAACTCTCCGCGTGAGGTGGCCAAAGTACTAGAGTTTCAGCTTCAGCATCATTCTTTCCAAAGAAATCCCAGGGCTGATCTCCTTTGATACATAACCTTCACCAAATTAAGGAAATCCCCATTACACTTGCTTTGCCTAGATTTCATCATAAGTAAGCACTGAACTTTATCAAGTAATTTTTCTGTATAAAATAAAATAATTTTATTATTTATCTCCTTAATTCTATATAGGTAGTGAATTTGACTGGAGGATTTCATAATGTTGGATGGCAATTTTGCTTTTGGGGTTAAACTCTCCTTGATCATGCTGTATTTTAATACATTGCTGAATTCAGTTAACTAATACTTTATTTAGGATTTTTTAAATCTATATTTAAAAAGAAAATAGACCTATTATTTTCTAGTTTTGAATTATAGTTGTCTCATAAAATGATCCAGACAGCTTTCCTTTCTCCCTCCACCTCTATTATCTGGAACATTTTATACAAGATCAATACTTGGATCTTCTGTGAAATTAGTAGAACTCACCTTTAAAGTCATCCAGAATAACAGCTTTACTCACAATGGCTAGAAGGTGGAAGCAATCCGAATGTTCGTTAATTGGTGAATAGATAAGTAAAATGTAGTACATATATGTGATGGAATATTATTCAGCTTCAAAAAGGAAAAGATTCTGACACATACTGCAATGTGCATGAACACTGAAAACACAGTGTTAAATGAGATGTCAGTCACAAAATGACAAACACTGTATGATTCTACTCACATGAGGGATTTAGAGTAGTCACACTCATACAGACAAAAAACAGAATGATAGTTGCCAGGGGAATGGGGGTGAGGATTTTAATGGGAACAAAATTTCCAGTGCAAGATGAAAAGTTTAGTGGGCATATGTTGGTGATGGCAGCACAACCAAGTGAATTATACCAACGTGTGTGTGTGTGTGTGTGTGTGTGTGTGTGCGCGCGCACCTGGACGCGCGTGCTTAGTCAGGTCCAACTCTGTGACTCTGGACGCTGTCCGCCAGGCTCCTCTGTCCATGGGATTCTCCAGGCAAGAATACTGGAGTGGGCTGCCATTTCCCGTTCCAGGGGATCTTCCCGACCCAGGAGTCAAACTCGCACTGATCCACCTAGGAAGCTCTGAATTATACCAAACTACTACTTTAAAATGGTTTAATTGATCAATTTTATGTTACATGTATTTTACCAAAATTGTAAAAATCATCTAAGGCTGAGTCTTTGGGGAAGAAAAGTTTTTTCATTACAATGTCAATTTCCAAACACTTTTTGATTTATTGAGGTTTACATTTTCTTCCTAGGCCATCACTGGAATATTTTTAGAAATTTACACATTTCATCTAGGTTTTCAATTTTATTATTTGTTGATAATTCCTTTCTGTTGTTTTTAATATGTTGTATCTAGTTTTATTTCACCATTTCATTAATGATGTCATTTTTATTTTCCTCTTTTTTTTCTTGATTGTTCTTTCCAGTTTTCTGATTTCCTTAACTTCTAACTTTGTCATTTCTGATTTTATTACTGCCCTTCTAATTTGTTTAATTTTTATCATACTGTTTAATTTTCAAATACATGGGATTTTAATTCTGATTTTATTGCATTTGATTGGGAAACATAGATTGTCTGATATTAAGCAAATGGAATTATTAAGGTTTTTTTAATGGCCTGAATCCTTGCTACATAAGATGTAGTCCATGGACTAGTAGTACTGACATCTTCTAGCAGATTGTTAGAAAAGCAGAAACTCAAGTGTTTTCCCATCAACTGAAATAAAAATTGCATTTTACCAAGACCTTTATGATCTGTATGAAAATTACAAAGTGTAAGAAGTATTGGCCTAAAATTTGAGCGAATGAAGCATCTCACTTAGGAATATCCACACTGTTATGAGGTCCTATTTCTCAGTTGCTCAGTCGTGCCTGACTGCAACCCCATGAACTGTAGCCCTCTGGTCTCCTCTGTCCTATCCCTCTGGTCTCCTACCTGGGATTTCGCAGGTCAAAATACTGGAGTGGGTTGCCATTTGCTTCTCCAGGGGATCTTCCCAATCAAACCTGCATCTCCTACATTGGCAGGCAGACTTTTTACCACCGAGCCACCAGGAAAACCCATTCTAAGGGTCTAGTAATGTTTTATTTCTTAATCAGAATGCAAGTATATGGGTATTCATTTAACTATTTTTAAAGTACAGAGATACATTTTATATACTTATTTGAATGTATATTTTGAATGCATTCAAAGAAATTTAGCTGGGTGGGGTATGAGCAATGCAAATAACCCAGTCATACCTACGACAGGATGAATTTGTGTTATGCAGACTGCTTCACAGAAGCCCAGGGAACTAAATTAGTAGTTCCAATTCCTTGTGACAAACAAGCTGCTTTTTATTTATGAGATGCAAGATGCATCTCTACATTCAGAAAAAAAATTTAAATGGGCAGATATGAGGTTCAGAACAGATATTTTTAGAAACATGATATTTACCAGGCCTGAGTTGGGAATCTTGCAAGTTGCTGGTTGCCAAATATACAGTCATGTTTGTTAAGTTGAGAGCCTCAAACCTAAAATCAGTGATCTTTCCTTTTATTTTTCAGCCTATGGTGGTAGGAAAAGATGCTGGAACAACTCAGGGCGCTGCAAAAAAAAATGCGCTGCTAATGAAGTAATAAGAGCAGTATGTAAGAATCGTCAATCCTGCTGTGTTTCACGACTAGTGGTTTTCGTCAAGGAAACTATCACTTCTTCCCCATCCACGAATGGTTGGGAAGAAGAGGCTATGGATAGAATTGTATCAGTAACATCTACTTCAACCTACTGGGAATAAATAACAAGAATAAAGAAGATTAAAAGTCTGACCCAGCTCTGAAAACCATATTTCTCTCCCATATGTTCTTCAAAGCTCACAACTTCCTCTCGACCATCACTCTCCCTGTCTTCAAAGTGATAGCTTAAGTCGTATAGATCAACGCACTGAAAAATATCACAGTCACCCACTCCCACCCTCCATCAATGTGTAATTCTAGAGTAAAAGGCTGTGTAAAGAAGTCCCCCAAATTTCCAGCATTTCCAGAGGATAAACTCCTTGGTGCTTCTCTTGAAATTTCAAATTATTTCCACAGTTTTAACCAATTTTTAGTGTTCCTAGTTTGTAGTTTAGCTATGCACAGCCTTAATTACTTGAAGTATTCCAACTCTGATCTTTCCATTTGTCTTTCTGCCTTCTCAATAAGTGTTTTGGAATACCAGAGGCACTCCTTGCTTGATGGCAGCATAAATGGTGACAATAAAAATTCCAAGTCCTTGTGTTTAGGAGAGTAGTTCTAGGACACCAAAGGCTTTCTTTATAACAGCAGATACCTCAGATGAAAGGATGCATTTTATAAATGCCTTAACATTATCACTCACTGTAGGAAACTGGCTGGTCCAGGTATGAGCTACAAGGACTCCTTTTTACCCCAGTTGCTTCAAGGTTGGAATAGAAGTTATTGAAAAACTGGCTTCATAGACCCGTTTCCTTAACCAAGCCTTATTCGCATATGGACATCCATGGACCGGGATGATCTCTTAACTAGGGGTGAAAAGGTGGGTCCTTTTGTCCACCTTATTGCTGAAAGCTTTGTCTCCCCCTAATGGCAAAAACGTATATCCACACCCCATCTCTTCTCAGAAAGGTCCATGAAACTCTACCACATACTTCTAATATTTTAAGTCTTTGAAAGGCTGAATCTTTGGTCTTTGGTTTCTGCTAACTTAAATTCATGGTGCCTTCTTTTGTGTGTTTTACAATCTGGGAGGCTTTCCTTGTGGCTCACCAGATAAAGAACTACCTTCAACGCAGGAAACCTAGGTTCAATCCCTAGGTTGGGTAGATCTCCTGGAAAAGAGAATGGCTACCCCCTCCAGTATTCTGATCTGGAGAATTCCATGGACAGTATAGTCCATGGGGTCACAAAGAGTTGGATACAACTGAGTGACTTTTACTTTCCTTCCCTTTTTGTTTTGGGGCTCTAATCTTTCATTTTCCTTTAACTGAGTAAATTAGTTGGATAGTGACCTAAAATATTTCCCAGGTGTTTCAGTGGTTAAAAGAAGAAAAAAAATCCACCTGCCAAAGCAGGAGCCACAGGAGACGTGGATTCAACCCTTGGATTGGGAAGATCCCCCAGAGAAGGAAATGGCAACCCAGAATAGGAAAGATATCTTACCATGCAAAACTTAATCTCTCACTATGTTTTCCAATGGATGAGAAACACACAAGAGTGGCAGGTGCATGAATTTTAATAAAGGAGTATTGGCAGCAGGTTGAGGATAGTAACCACTACCACTCAAGACACTTTTGGCCAGCGATTCTCTCGGCTCCAGTCATTTTTCCCTTCTTTGCCAGAAATGTCTATCCTTACATAGGAAGGGAGGCAGCAGGGTTGATAATTTCTGCAATAGAAGTAGGGTTCTTCAGACTGTCTGCAAGCAGGTCTACAGATTCCCAAGTCACCCATGCATCGAAGCATGTGACGTCTGCCTGGCCAAAAAAAAAACCAAAAAACAAAAACAAATAGTTAATTTCTATTTAGCAGTAACAAATCTGACAATTCAGGGAGCATAGTGAAAGCATAAAGAGCTAAAACAATAATAAGTACCATTTCATACCTGTTAAAGTGACCCAAACTCAGACTATTGAAAACAGTAAATGCTGGCAAGGAAGTGGAGCAATAGGAAGTCTCAATCATTGACAGTGAGAAAGAAAAAAATGGTATAGCTTAGTGGTTTCTTACAAAACTAAGCATATTCTTACCCATGAGATCCTACAATTACACTCCTTGTTCTGTACCCAAAGGACTTGAAACTATGTCCAGACAAAAATCTGCACACAGCTTTATTCATAAATGACAACATTTGGAGGCAACCAAGATGCCTTTCAGTAGGTGAGAAGATAAATAAACTAAGACACATCCAGACAATGGGATATTATTCAGCTCTTAAAAAAAAAAAGAGCTATCAAGCTATAAATAGACACAGAAGAAGCTTAAATACACATCACTAAGTGAAAGAAGCTGAACCAAGAAGACTACCTACTGTATAATTCCAGCTATGTGACTTTCTGGAAAAGGATATGATAAAAAGATCATTGGTTGCCAGGGGTTGGAATGGGGGAAGAGATGTGTACGTAGGGCACAGGTGATGTGGAGGGTGGTGAAGATAGTCTATGTGATACTATAATAGTGGATTCATGTCAATATACATTTGTCCAAATCCATAGAATGTACAACCCCAAGAGTGAATCTTCATGTGAAACTATGGACTTGGGGTGATTATGATGGGTTAATGTAGATATGTCAATTGTAATAAATGCACAACTCTGTGGCAGATGTTATAACAGAGGAGCCTTGAATGAGTAGGGGCAGACAGCATATGGGAAATCTCTGTCCCTTCTTCTCAGTTTTGCTGTGAACCTAAAACTGGCTTAAAAAAAAAATAAACCCCCCCCAAAAAAATAAAAAAAAAACACCTGTTTTAGTGAATACCTTAAAATAAATAAAGCTGCTATAAACACTTGTCTATAGGTTTTTGGAACTACATTTTCATTTCTCTGGAATATATGCCCAAGAGTGCGTTTGCTGTGCAGTATAATCATTATATATTTAACTTGGTGGTTGTACCATTGAACATTCACTAGAGCGATATATAAAAGAATCAGTTTCTCTGCATCATGGCTGGCATTTGGTATTGTCAGTATTTTTAATTTTAATTGTTCTAATAGATATGTAGGGAATCTCATTGTGGTCTTAATTTAATTTGCATTTTCTAATTGCTAGTGATGTTGAGCATCTTCTCATGTGCTCCTTTGCCATCCGTATAACCTCTTCAATGAAATATCTTTTCACGTTTTTCTTCCAATTGGATTGTATACTTTTTTCTGTTGAGTTCTGAGAGTTGTTTCTCTATTCTAGATACAAGTTCTTTGTCACATATGTGGTTTGCAAATATTTCACCCAATTTTTTTCCAATTATTAATTTGTCTTTTCGTCTGTCCTTTTCACAGGATCTCACAGAGAGAAAGTTTTAAATTTTAATTGAGTCTATTTTTTTTTTTTTTTTTACGGATTATGCTCTTCATCTCTAAGAACTCTTCACTTAGCCCTAGGTCTGAACATTTTCCCCATGTTTTCTTCCAGAAGTTTACATTTTACTTTTAAATCTATGATACACTTTGGGTTAATTTTTGTGTAAGTTGTTAGGTTTAGGTTGAGAGCCTTTTTTCTCTGCCTACAGACTTCCAATTGCTCCAGCAATATTTACCGAAAAATATATTTTCTTCTATTGAATTACTTTTGCACATTTGTGAAATATCAGTTAGTTGCACTTGTGTAGGGCTATTTCTGTTCAGTTGAACTGTGTGTCTATCTCTCCATCATGACCACACAGTCTTGGTTACTTTAGCTATGTAAGTCTTAAAATCTGGTAGAATAATTTCTCCACGTTTGTTCTTTGTTTTAGCTATTCTCATTCCTTTGCAAATTTCTCTACAGATGAAATATAGAGCAGGCAATCTTATCTGTATCCACAATAAACCTTACTGGAATTTTGATAGAAATTGTATAAAATGGATCTATAAATTTAAGGAGAATTTACGTCTTTCCTAGCTGAATCTTACAATCTATAATCACGGTGCATCTTTATTTATTTATATCTTCTTTGATTTCTTATCTACATTCTGTAATTTTCAGCCTACAATTTCTGTACATGTTTTATTAGATAGTCACCTAACCATCTTATTTTTTGGAATGATTGTGACTGATGGGTTTTTAATTTCAGTGTTCATATGATCTGTGATAGAACACAGCAATATAACAAATTTTTAAAATTTATTTATTTTTAATTGGAGAATAATTTCTTTACAATGTTGTGTTCATTTCTGCCATGCATCAGCAGGAATCAGCCATAGGTATACACGTGTCCCTTCCCTCTAGAACTTCCCTCCCACCTCCCACACTATCCCACTCCTCTAGATTGTCGCGGAGCACCATGCTGAGCTCCCTGTGCTATACAGCAACTTCTCATTAGCTATCTATTTTACAAATCCATGCATGTATGCTAAGTTGCTTCAGTCGTGTCTTATTCTTGGCGACTCTATAGACTGTAGCCCACCAGGCTCCTCTGTCCATGGGATTCTCTAGGCAAGAACACTGGAGTGGGTTGCCATGCCCTTCTCCAGAGGATCTTCCCAGCCCAGGGATCGAACTCTCATCTCTTACATCTCCTGCATTGGCAGGTAGATTCTTTTCCACTACCGCCACCTGGAAATCCCATTTTACAAATGATAATGTATATAATATTTTACAAATGATAATATATATATTACAAATGGTAATGTATATAAAAACGAAGATTAATTCTTTGTCGGTTGCTTCATTTGCAATCATTTTCTCTCATTCTGAGGGCTGTTCAGTTTCCTTTGCTGTGCAAAACCTTTTAAGGTTAACTAGCACAGAGTCGGACACAACTGAAGTGACTCAGCAGCAGCAGCAGATTCCATTTATGGGGTTCCCTGGTGGCTCATACGGTAGAGAAGGGCCACTCTTTCAGTTTGCCCCACCCTCTCCTTCCCGCACTGTGTCCATAAGTCTGTTCTCCATGTCTGAGTCTCTACTCCTGCCTTGCAAATAAGTTCATCACTACCATTTTTCTAAATTCCGTATATATGCGTTAATACACAATATTTGTTTTTCTCTTTCTGACTTACTTCACTCCATACAACAGACTCTAGGATCATCCACCTCACTGGAACTGACTCAAATTTGTTCTGTTTTATGGTTAATACTCCATTGTATATATGTACTACAACTTCTTTATCCATTCATCTGTCGATGGACATCTGGTTTGATTCCATGTCCTGGCTATTGTAAATAGTGTTGCAATGAACATTGGAATACATATGTATTTTTAAACTGTGGCTTTCTCAGCTGGGTCACATGGTAGTTTTATTCCCAGTTTTTTAGGAATCTCCATACTGTTCTCCATAGTGGCTGGATCAACTTACATTCCCATCAATAGTGCAGGAGGGTTCCCTTTTCTCCACATCCTCTCCAGCAGGTATTTTTTATAGATTTTTTTATGATGGGCATTCAGACTGGTGTGAGGTGATACTTCACTGTAGTTTTGCTTTGCATTTCTCTAATAATAAGCAATGTTGAACATTTTTTTTCATGTGTTTATTAGCCATCTAGATGTCTTCTTTGGAAAAAATGTCTGTTTAGGTCTTCTGCCCATTTTTTGATTGGGTAATTTGTTTTTCTGAAGTTCAGCTGCTTATATATTTTGAAGATTAATCCTTTGTCAGCTTCATTTGCAATTATTGTCTCTCATTCTGAGGCTCGTCTTTTCATCTTGTTTACAGTTTTCTTTGCTGTGCAAAAGCTTTCAAGATTAATTAGGTTCCATTTATGGGTTTCATTGGTGGCTCATATGGTAAAGAATCCACCTATAATGCAGGAAACCCCAGTTCGATCCCTGAGTTGGGAAGATCCTCTGGAGAAGAGAATGGCTACTTACTCTAGTATTCTTGCCTGGAGAATCCCATAAACAGAGGAACCTGGTGGGATTCCTCTAACCTATGGGGGACCCTATAGCCTATGGTGTCACAAAGAGTTGGACACGACTGAGCAATTAACACTTTCACTTTCAAGTTCTATTTGTTTATTTTTGTTTTTTATCTCCGTTACTCTGGGAGGTGGATCGTAGATGATCTTGCTGTGATTTATGTTGAAAAGTCTTCTGCCTATGTTTTCCTCTAAGAGTTTTATAGTTTTTGGTCTTACATTTAGGTCTATAATCCATTTTGAGCTTATCGTTATGTATGGTGTTAGGACATGTTCTAATTTCATTCTTCCACACGTAGCTGTCCTGTTTTCCCAGCACCACTTATTGAAGAGACTATCTTTTCTGCATTGTATGGTCCTGTCTCATTTGTCAAAGATAAGGTGCCCAGAAGTGTGTGGTTTTATCTCTGGGCTTACTATCTTGTTCCATTGGTCTATATTTCTGTTTTTATGCCAAAACATACTGTCTTGATGACTGAAACTTTGTAGTATAGTTTGAAATGAGAAAGGTTGATTCTTCCAGCTCCATTTTCTTTCTCAAGATTGCTTTGGCTATGTGGAGTCTTTTGTGTTTCCATATAAATTGAGAAATTTTTTGTTCTAATTCTGTGAAAGATACCACTGGTAATTTGATAGGGATTCCACTGAATCTATAGATTGCTTTAGGTAGTATCATCATTAGAAATACAACTAACTTTTGTATGTTTATCTTGTACCCTGTGACCTTACTAAACTTACTCATTGGTTTTAGATTTTTTTCTAGATTCTCTTGTATTTTCTGCATAAATCATTATGACACCTGCAAATACAGTTTTATTTCTTCTTTTCTAATCTATATGCCTTTTATATCCTTTTCTTGCCTTAATGCACTGTCTAGAATGCCCCAGAATTAAAAGGAATGAATCATTGATCCATATAATTTGGGTACATCTCAAGAACATAATGTTGAGTGAAAAAATGTCAGTCTCAAAAGATCAAATATGATTCCATTTATACAAGTCTTGAAATGACAAAATTATAGAGATGGAAAACAGATTAGTAGTTATCAGGGATTAGGGGTAGTGACAGAGGTGAGGGCGAAGAGGAGAGTCTGTGCCACTAGAAAGGAATAGCGGGAGGGAGATCTTTTTGGTGACAGAAGAGTTCTGTACTCTTGATCATAATAATGGTCACATCACACTTGTGATAAAATGTCATGGAAGTAGGCACATTCATTGCACCAGTATCAGCTGTACTGCTGTACACACAGAGGCTGACCTGAGCTTAAGTTGCACCAGCAGGCCTATGTAGCAACCTGAAGAAAAGTCCGGATGGACACCCAGTCTTCCTTGTTTTGGGGTCACAACGCTTCTACCGCTGCAAGGTCAACCCCCCCACCCCAGGGGGCCCTGATCTCCCCTACCAAAGTTTCTACTCTTCCTCTTCATCTCTCAGCCTACAAGGAATAAAAAGAAAGACTCAAGTAGGCCTTCCAAAAGAAAAACAACTCTTTCGGTCATATCCCCAGAGAAAAGATCCCTTTCCATTTTCCTTGAGAAGAAGGGCCAGTGTGAGATTTACATCCAAGAGAAGTGTACGCAGAAGAGTGCATTCGACATGGTAAACTTGCAGGCTAGCCTGCTTCACCCTTTCTCCCCTGGAGGAAGGCCATGGCAGTCCAGAAAGAAGTTCCAAAAGTGCTCAAACTACCTTCAAAGCTTTTGTTGGGGTCTTTGCACCTCTTAGCACCTGCACTCCTACTAGCCCCCATCACTGTGCCCCACCGCTCACTTATCACCATGACAACCTAACATCACCTTCAATGTTCCCGCAGCTCTCTCACCAGCAGCCAGAGAAAATCTGCTTATTTATCCCAATATTGTCTTGGACCCACTTCTGAAAATGGATCACTTTTCCCTCTTTGGGCCTCAGTTTCCCAATCTGTGAAATGGGAAGACAGAGGAAAGCTGCCTAGACCAGAGATTCTCACAGTTTGGGGGTTGTCTGGAATACAGGGTGTTTGACAGGGAGTTGTGGGGTTGAGGGTTTTGTTTTCCAAAAGAATAATCTAAGAGAATTTTCAAAATTTCACATGCCCAGAGACTCAAGTTCAGAGATTCATACAAGGGAGTTATGTGTCTTCTGAAGACTTATGGTGACTCAATGGTGAGTTCCAAGACCTTTTTTCATCCCACCATCATATCACTCCCCATGGCTGTCTCTACCTAAAGTACAGAGGAGGTTCATAATAAATGTTGTTGACTAAGTGAAAAAGCCATGCCTCATAGTGAATTAATTTGGTGAGAGTATGATTGGCTGTCTGTGAAGAAGTTAACACCAGGCCCCAGGAATTGGGGAATCCCTAGGCTCTTCCCTTTCACACTGTGAAACCTATGTATTTTAAGAGCAAACTAATGAATACATTGTAAGAATCCCCTTGAGCAAGGCCCCAGAGCTGCTCTGCAACCTTCCTAATATGCCAGCTGGAGCCAAATTCACCTGAGACAGTGGGACTCTGATCCCTCTAGCCCAGAAAGGATCCCATCCTGAATCATGCTTGATGCAGCAGCTATCTATAAAACTCCTCCCACACACCAAATCCACTTGTACTTTTTCATAATTCACCTATTCATTCACCCAGAACACACTTCGTCAAATCTGACCCAAGTGCTGGGCTTAACAACAGGCATGCTGATGTAAATAAGAGTGATTTCAGCCCCCAAGGCTTTCCATCTGGTGTGTGTGTACTTGGGGATTAGTGAGAAGGGAACGGTGATGAATAATTATACAAGAACACGATACGTGCCCTAAGAAGGCTTGCTGTGGGCATCTGAACACAACCTGGGAAGAAAGGACTGTGTTGGTCCCTGCGGCTCTGCAGATATCTACCTTACAGAGTTATTTCAGAAGAGTGACAGTTTGGTTCAAACTTTGTGATTTAAGAGTTTGTCAAGTAGTTATTCTTTTAAGTAAAAGCAACATATCTAAAATTTAAAATGACAAACACTTTGTGAAGCCAGTCAGAACTCAGTTTGAACACCTCCTCTATCTTAATGTTGCGCAACCTTGANAAACTTTGTGATTTAAGAGTTTGTCAAGTAGTTATTCTTTTAAATAAAAGCAACATATCTAAAATTTAAAATGACAAACACTTTGTGAAGCCAGTCAGAACTCAGTTTGAACACCTCCTCTATCTTAATGTTGCGCAACCTTGACTAATTATATCACCTCCCTAGACCTCAGTTTCTGCATCGGTAAGATAAGGATAATAAGAGGGTTGTGTAAGAAAAGGATGATTTCAAGTCCATAAGCACCCATCACTGTGCCTGGCACATAAGTGTCAATGACAATTATTTATATCTACTGTTACTATAATCATTAAGAAACAGTGAGACAGAGCTCCTGTGCAGGCTTTTAATGGTAGGGGCATTAGTTGGGCTTTGAAGGATGAGAAGGAGTTCATCACAGAGATGAGCCTAGTGATGGGGACAAGGTGAAGGGGAACCATGGACCAAGGCAGCAGGAGGGGCAGGGGAGGATGGTAAGAGCCGAAAGAGAAAGTCTGTGAGCAGCAGCCATGGGAAATGAAGCTGAGCTATCATTTCAATGAATAAATTTATGTGCTTTATCCTTCTTTAGTACTTGGAAACCTTCTGATTCTTTGGGCTGTGGTCTCTTGAGCATCAAAAGGCATGTCAGCCAGCTTCCCTAGAAATCCAAGGATTTGGGCTCAGCTAAGTCTCTGTCCACCCCAGCTCATTCACTCCAAAACCAGGCCAACTCTTTCAGCCTAAAGACGCTCCCACTCACTAGGGAGCAACTGTGTTTTTAAGTCTCTTGACTCCCCACACATGCTCTTCAGTTCATTCCAGCTCCAATAGCCTTCCCTGCAGCTGGCAGATGAAGAATTATGTTCAGGACTGCAATCATTACCCAACTGCTGTAGCCAAGCCCCAGAGATGTCTTTCTGCTAACTCTTAACACCCTTCCTGCCATTTCCCCACCCTCAATCCATTTGGAGTATCATTCATGATTGACAGACACAAGAAACAGATTTGCAAGTTTTAATGGAATGTAGAAACTAAAGAAAAGGAAACAAAGTCATTTCTATCCATGATTTCCATGTATCTTCCCTGTATTGACAAGTTTGGCCTTAACTGTCTCCTTGTGTCACTTGAGGAGTGGTCCAAGGGAGCATTCGATCAATTGTCATCGGTACGATTGTCAAATAACGACTAAGGATACAGCACCGTTTACGATTTGAGCAGCGTGTGACACTGTCTTCATCATTTTTGCACACCAACCGGCATTTTCCCTTCATCCAACATTCTTCCTCTGGACATAGGAACAACCATTAAGTAGATGTTAGTATTCCTCAGCTGGATAGACAAGGGGAAGCAGAGGAGGTGTAAGAGTTCAGGGGAGGAGTGGAGGGAGAGAGTTAATGCTAGACCCAGTCCCAGGAAAGGAGAGAAGAGATCTCACAAGGGGAGAGAACTGAGACAATTTTTCCAAGGTTGGGAACTCAAGGGTTTTAAGAAAGCCTTTTTCATAATCTCACATTTCTGTCTTTCTATCCCCCCACCTCCTACTCCTAATTTTGAGATCAAATGATGCCAAGGAAGTTCCCACCTAACGGAGCTTGGGAATGATGGGAAAAGGACAGTGAACACCTGTCTTATTAGGGAATGGAAGAGATTCCCTCACATTCCCACAGACTCAGCTCTTTACCAGTTGTCTAAGGTTGAACCCAACAAATCCCAACTCCAACCCAACTCAACCTCCAATCTTCCTTGACCCCATATTCACCCAATTCAAACTCAAATACCCAGGCCAATTTTAATTAGAACTCCCAGCTTTACCCAACTCAGTGCCCCTGGAGCCCTAACTCCCAGTCAAACCCAAGTCTAATCAAGTCACCAACTTCAATCCTAAGCAGCATTCCATCACCCAGCTGAACCTCAGGCACCCGGCACCACCCAGTACTAACTCTCAACCTCAGTCCAAGCCCCAATCTAATTCCCAACACCAAATCCACCCAACTCAAAATTCCATACCTCCTCCAGCCTACTCTAAACCATCAAGGAAGCCCAACTCCTCCCCTCTGGCTCTTCCTCATTTTCCTGCTATCACTCCAAGACAAAGTCTTGCCACCCCATCACAACTCACCCTCAACCTTCAATGTAATCTCCCAAACCCCCAAGAAGTCCCCAACCCGCACCAGACTCTTTACCCCTAAGCCCTCCTCCATGATGCCAGCAAAATACCAGCCTTCCCTCCAGTGTTAGGTACTCCAAATATCTCCATCCCCCTACCTGGGCAAAAAAAAAAAAAAGAATCAGGGAGAGATGTGAACAGGAGATGATTATAAGAAAACCTCCCAAAACCACATGAATTGAGAAAGGGCTTCAGATGCTGCCCACAGTGAGGGGAAAGAGGAGGGAGAGACATTTATGACCAAGATCCCAGACATTTGAGAGACACCCGAATTACCTGATACCACTGGTTCCATGGCCAGAAGGATGGCAAGAAACAGGAAAAGGAACTTCATGACTGGAAGGAAGGTCACAGGAGAAGGACGTGGTTGTGCTGCAGGCTATGGAGAATAGAGCTGTCCTCTGCAGGGATGAGTGTTGTTTTCATTGGCAGGACCGTGGGCAGTGAATTACAGCAGAAGAGGATTTATATCAGATCAAACAAGCCGAAGGACAATGTGTAGCAGATTCCACAGCAAAGCATGAGATGGGAGGATGGGAAACTGGCCAGCATCCATGCCAAAAGGACTTTTCTCTCCCAGTAAGGAGACAGGCAAATTAAAGCCATTTGGCCTTTTTAGATCCACAAAGGGATTAATCAATTAATGCATATCAAGACACATTTAATTTTTTTCTTTTTTAATTAAATTTATTTGTTTTTAATTGAAGGATAATTGCTTTACAGTATCATGTTGGTTTCTGCCAAATATCAATATGAATCAGCCGTCGGTATACATGTGTTCCCTCCCTCTTGAACATCCTTCCCACCTCCCTCCCTATCCCACCCCTCTGGGTTGTTACAGAGCCCCAATTCGAGTTCAGCAAATTCCTATTGGCTATCTATTTTACATATGGTGAAGTATGTTTTCATGTTGCTCTCTGCATGCATCCCACACTCTCCTTACTCCCCGCCCCCTGCCCTGCGTCCCTAAGTCAAAATATTTAATTTTTTAAAAATTCTTATTCTCAACTTTCTAACAGAAAAATACACACGTGTATGTTTTTCTGAACCTTGAACTTGCCAATCTCATTCTCAGCTCAGACTCTTAGCATTTATAACTTGCTCTTCCTATAAAGTTCTTCCTTCAGACTGGCTCCTATTCACCATTCAGTCTTATCTTAAATGTCACTTCTCGGAGAGGCTTTTCCTGGTCACCTTAGGTTAAGGATACTCCCACACACACAATCACTCTGTATCATAATAATTTGTTTTGTGACCTTCATATAGTTATTTGTTCCTTTTCAATTTATTCTACATGATTAATCTTTGCCTCTCCCATTAGAATGTCAGAAATTTGCTTTGTGACTCCAGTGCCCATAATAATATCACTTGGTATATTAATCCAGATATTAATTCAACAGGATATTAATTTAACACATGATCTCCCCCAAACAGTAATTCTAAGTAAGAGCCAGACATTGATTTCTGTCTTATGTAAAATAAATTTCTTTCTCATGTAAAAAGCTTCATCACTAAAAGCAAGGGCTTCCTTGGCAGCTCAGTTGGTAAAGAGCCAGGCTGCAGTGCAGGAGACTTGGGTTGAATTCCTGGGTTGGGAAGATCCCCAAATGGCAACCCACTCTAGTATTCTTGCCTGGAAAATCCCATTGACAAAGGAGCCTGGTGGGCTAGAGTCCAAGGGGTCACAAAGAGCTGGACATGACTTAGTGACTAAACCATAAACCATACCATTAAAAGTAGGGCACAAGATTCCTTCTGATTTGATGCTGTGCCATTCTTATCAGGCAGCTTCATTTGATGCTCTGGTTCCCACCACGAGTCCCCAGTGGGGCTATCAGGAAGAAGAGAAAGAAGGAAATGAAGTGCACCATTTTTCCTTTAAGGACCCCATCCAGAATCTGCACACATCACTTCCATTCCAGTCTGTTGGCCAGAGCTCATTCAAACAGACAGTAGCTGGAAATAGCTACTGGACAGTAGCTAGCTGGACAGTAGGCTGGAAATAGTTTATTTATTGTGGGCAATTGTGGCTAGCTGAAGTTCAGGGGTTGTCTTACTAAGAAGAAGGGGAATATAGATACTAGGGAAGAGCTAGGAATTTCTGACACACTTGGCACATTGCAGGTGCTTCAGAAATGTTGTAGACTGAGTAAATATCATACACATTGAATAAGGTTATAAGAAATAATCTAAAGGGGAGGCAACTTGAGTCATTCTAGAGTGTAGAGAAAGCATGTGGACTGTGCCCCTTCAATCAAGCTTCAGAAGAAGCTGAATAAGAGCTGGACCTTTTAAGATACTATACACTACTATATAAAAACTAGATAACTAATAAGAACTTACTGCATAGCACAGGCAACTCTACTAAATATTCTGTAATGACCTGTATGTGGATAGAATCTTAAGATGAGTAGATACATATATACGTATAACCGATTCACATAAAAGGTGTGAGAGAAGAGAAACTCCGCTGACAGTTGGAGCCCTCAGAGAAGACACTCTCCCAAGCTATGGGAGTGGCCACAGTAACCAGCTAATTGGCACTGACCCTCTGCTAGGTTGGGCTTCCCTTGTGGCTCAGATGGTAAAGAATCGACCCACAATGTGTGAGACCTGAGTTCGATCCCTGGGTTGGGAAGATCCCCTGGAGAAGGGAATGGCTACTCACTCCAGTATTCTGGCCTGGGGAATTCCACGGACTGTATAGTCCACGGGGTCACAAAGAGTCGGGTATAACTGAGCAACTTTCACTTTCACTCTGCTAGGTTGGTGACAAGTATTTCACAAGCACAGTCTCACTTCATCCTCACAAAACCAATAGAGTTCCTGCCTCGTTGTTCTAACTTGGACACTAAAGTACAGAAGCACAAGCAATTTGCCCAACTCTGACCAAATGGGAATTTCAGGATTTGAACTCGGATCTGACTGGCTCCCAGTTATGGTACTTCTATCCACAACCTGGTCTCCCATTGTTTCTTCAGACTTGGAATAGCAAGGGTCCCCTCTAAGTGAGGAAGCCAGTCAAAAGGAAACCTCGAGTGATTCTTGCCTAGAAAAATTTGAAGAGCCTCTGCAGAAAGTAGGCATAGGTAAGATCAGAGAAATGAGAGTCTCTTGCTTGTGACCCTCCTCATTTTATAACAGGTTTATTGAAGTATAATTTACATGCCATGAAGTCCACTCACTAAGTGTACAAAGCAACGAATTATACAACGCTGTACCACTGTCACTATAGTCAAATCTTGAATATTTCCATCACCTCCAAAATATCCCTCACACTCATTTTTAGCTACTCCCCTTTCCTACCCCCAGCCATGATGGAACCACTGTTTATAAGAATACCATCAACTATGTACTAAGTATCATCTGAGGTTAATCCTCCCAAGGAGAAGATATGTATGACTATGGATGAAGCCATGGCTCGGGGGGTAAAATGAATAAACCAGGGCCATGAGGCGGTCAAGATTAAAACTCAGACTCTCTCCAAAAGGGTCCAGATCAAAGGGAAGATCCTGAAGAAATATATTTGTAAAGAGTGGGAAATGTATCATTTTTTAAGCTGAGGTGAAATACACTATATAACAAGAGATGTTGAAAATACAAAAGAAGACAGGGTTTCTGGTAGAGAAAAATTCTAGACAAGCCAAAGGGAATGGAGTCAAAGAATTAGATAAAAACACTGGACCTTAACAGAGGAAGACTTCTTTTGAGAGAAAGGGGTTTTACAGAATGACTTTATGGCATTGCTCTTAAAACCTGAAACTTTTATGTCAAAAGTGAAAGTCGCTCAGTTTGTGTCCAACTCTTTGTGACCCCATGGACTGAATTCCATGGCATTGTCCAGGCCAGAATATAGGAGTGGGTAGCCTTTCTCTTCTCCAGCGGATCTTCACAACCCAGAGATCGAACCCAGGTGTCCCGCATTACAGGTGGGTTCTTTACCAGCTGAGCCACAAGGGAAGCCCAAGAATACTGAAGTGGGTAGCCTATGTCTTCTCCAGCGGATCTTCCCAATCCAGGAATAGAACCAGGGTCTCCTGCATTGCAGGCGGATTCTTTACCAACCAAGCTATCAGGAAAGCCCTGTTTTTGTCAAATAAACCTGAATTTAAATCCACCTCTGCGAGTTGCTATCTATGTTACTACTGTAGAGATTTGTCTGTTTTGGGTTTTTTGTCTTGTCTACCGTTCAAGACAGTCTCATCTTGACTCATCTTCCCATTTGGAGGGAATCCTATCACCATAGCAGTCTTGTGGAGGGACAGTGTCACCTCCCATTGTTCAAATACTCATTTTCCTGCCTCTTTTGCAGCTGAGGTGTGAGCACGTGGCCTAGGCTCAGCCAATTAGATTCCCTTTCTGTTCTTTGAATCAAGTGCTTGGGATTCCAGGAAGCAGTAACAGTGGAGGGCTTATCTTAGCAAAAGAACCCACCCACAACGAAAGCCAGTGCCCTGGGCAGTAGGGAAGCATGGTAACTAGGAGTGGAGTTCAGGGTCCCAAACAGTGGGATTCAACAGCAGCCCTATCCTCACTACTGGGTCTGAAGGCTGATTCTTCACCTTGGCTCTATCTACCCCACCATTTTCTCAGCTTGACTCCATGCATTCTCTGAGCTGCCAAATAGTCAGTTTCCTTCACTAAAAATCCTAACTGATGCAGTGAGCATGGGCAAATTGTCTAACCAATTTGGGGATGATAATCTTATGTACCTGATGGTTTGCTGTGACCTTTAAGTGGTTATCCAGTGTTAAGTGCAGTGTGTGGTTGGCAATAACACACTTACAATTTCTTTTTTTTTTCTTTTTAATATTTATTAATTTAGTTTTGGCTGCACTGGGTCAGCCTTGCTGCACACGGGCTTTCTCTGTTTGCCATGAGCGGGGGCTACTCTTCATTACAGTGCGTGGGCTTCTCACTGCCTTGTCTTCTCTTGCTGCAGAGCATGGGCTTTGTTGCCCGATGGCACGTGGGATTTTCCCAGACCAGGGACCAAACCTGTGTCCCCTGCATTGGCAGGCAGATTCTTAACCACTAGACAGCCAGGGAAGCCCCAATTTCTTGTTTTGAGGTGAGAGAGAAAGGAATGGGAACCTTGAGTGGGTTCAGCTTCTACAGTCTCAGTAACAATGGAGCTAAATTCCTTGGTGGGGTGGAGAGATGGGACTTGGAGAAAATGAATAGAAGTGAATAGTCTAGAGAAGCCACCATGGGTGACGGAGAGGGAAAAACCTGTGAGCAGGGCCAGGGCTGGATGGCTCAACAGGAAAACTGTACATCCTCAGGAATCCTGGTAAGGCACAAGCCAACGATAAAGCCAAAAAATCTGAAAACCTGTTTTCGCTTCAGCCTAAGAACATGTTTTGTGTCATTCTTCAGAAGCACATTCTTTTTCCAGAGTTGCCTTTTGCTTGATTTTGAAAGCTGCTTGGGCAGCATCATGAACTCTGTGCTTAGGTCACTGGCCCTAGGTGTTGGCAGGACTTGCTCAGTGGGCAGTGGGGCTGCTCAGGATGAGGGGATGTGGGGGCAGCATCCAGCTATGTGACAGAGAGGCCAGGGGTTGGGTTTGGCTTAGGGTCAGAGGCTGAGCACCTTACTCTGTGTCCTCGATGATATCAGTCAGTGAAAA
The DNA here is from genome assembly GCA_006410875.1 of Neotragus pygmaeus. NCBI lineage: Eukaryota > Metazoa > Chordata > Mammalia > Artiodactyla > Bovidae > Neotragus > Neotragus pygmaeus. The sequence continues at coordinate 1,483,680 of SJYV01054924.1, forward strand.
AGATGGTTTAATTCAATGCTGCAGGACTCAGCATTGAATGAGACAACATTGCAAAACGTTGACAAGCTTGTATTCTGAAGTTAGACTCATGACTGCATCATCTTGGAAATTTTCATTAACTCTGTACCTGTTTCCTCAGCCATACAGTGGGATAGTAATAGTATTTTTTTTTCATAAGGTTGTGAATGAAGATCAAATGAGTGAATACTATAAAGCACTTAGAACACCACCTGACATTTAGTGACTGCAGTATTTGCTGTGATTACTGAAATAACAGAGGATTCCAACCCAGATTCCAGGCCCTTCCTCTTTGCAATATTTCATAAGCCCTTATGAATCCTTGTATACACAGATTGCCCAAGAAGCTCTGCAATGATTCAGAGAAATGGCCTTGACTGAGATAATGAGAAATTGAAAAAGTTGGTTTAACTGCTATGACACATTCATAGTTGGGTGTCTGCATTAATATATTACATTTTTTTTTACATTGTAAGTGGCTCAGGTGGTAAAGAATCTGCTTGCAGTGCAGGAGACGCAAGTTCAAACCCTAGGTCAGTAAGATCCCCTGGAGAAAGAAGTGGCAACCCACTCTAGTATTCTTGCCTGAAGAATTCCATGGAAAAGGGGCCTGGTGGGCTCCAGACCATGGGGTCACATAGAGTCAGACATGACTGAGTGACTATCAATTTCAACTTCAGTGTGTATACATATAAAATCTAAAAATAGCTGTGTATGCTCAAATATATATTTTCTGTTTATTTTGTGCATATGTTGTTTGTATTTTGTATACATGAGTATTTGAATGTGCAAGAATATTTGTAGTTGCCTGCAGTTGGTGTGTAGATGTGTAACTGGTATGTGGGCAAGTGTTTGTGTACTTCTGAGTATATATGAGCTTCTGTGATTCTTCTCAGATCTTCAAATGCCATGGCCTAGAGCTCCATCCGTGACCGTTGCATGGTGATTTTTCTGCTGAGCTGGGAAATCTGGGCCACGGCTAAGGGGCTGAGGGGGAACAGGGAGCAGGGGCTGTCGAGGTGGCCAGGCTTAAGCTGCTGTGGGAGAAGGTGGCAGGAGACAGGGAAAGAGGCAGGCTTTGGTCAGAGTCAACTTAGACCCCGGTTATTGCATGGTATCACCTGGGCCCCGCCACAACCAGAACAAACTGTAGCCTTGGCCTTTGTAATGCCTCCCACATGGGTACATTCCGGCCTGGCCAGCGCTCTGAGACTGGCACCACCCACCCCTGAAATCTTTACAAGTTGCATTTTGAAGTTTTTGAAGGGACTGCCCACTTCCTACAGCCTGAATCCCACGGTAGAGAGGAGGAGGGAAGTACCAGTTATCAAGTTCCCAGGGCAGGTATTTTTACCTGATCTCATTTATTCCTCCCACCAACCTTGTTAATAACATAACAAGAAGGTAAAAGAAAGGCGAATCATAGAATCACCACCTTTTACAGACATCTCTTACTCTCATACATTCACATCATTTCCTCACTTCCCCAGCAAGGAAGGTAAAGTATCCAGGTGAGCATCTGCAGCTCAGAGAAAGGTGATACCAACGCCAAGGCCACATGAAAGTGTGTGTTTGGGAGGCGGGCTACTAAAGAGGGTGTGGATACTAGAGACACCCCTACAGCAAGATAGCCCAACTGTGTCTCGTTTCAAGCAATGTTCTGTAAAAGAAATAGATACTAGTAAAAGAAATATTCTAAAATTCTTTAAAATATTAATAATCACATGCCAGTTATGAATGCCCCACTACATTCAAGACTTGGGAAATGCTGCATTTCTTTTTTTTTTTTTTTAATTTCACTCCAAGATACCACTTGCAAAGTAAGTGAGATGTCCAGAGCCAGTTGTTACTGAGGTTTCCTGATGTTCTTCACTTGTTCCTCGTGGTTCTAGGAAATGAGGAAGAACCTGATCCCTGTTCCATGATGATGATGCTCATTTCTCTTTTCCTCATGCTCAGGATACTGCTGAACTCTGCCAGTTATTCACTGGGCAGCTGGAGACCTGCTCACCACCATGGCTTTCTCCACTGACCTCAAGTCCAACCTGGAGGCCTTTGCTGCTTCTCCCAGGACCACGAACCTAGTGGCTGGGTCCGCAGCCTCTGCCTGCCGTGCTGGCAACCCCATCTGAGTACCTGTCACCTTGGAGTACTTTATCAAACACCCATGAAACCAAACCTCATCTCTTCTCCCAGTCAAGGAGATTCAACACTCCCAAATGATGGGCTTCTCTTCCTCGCTTGACCCTAAAACAAAGTTTTCATCCCACTTCTGAGATAATCCAATCTAACTGTTCTCTTGCACCTAGGCCTCCCTAACAAAGATGAGGGCAGAGGGGAAGACAAGGTTGGCTTCAGAACACAAACTCACACACACACACACACTCAATTCTCCAGTGAAAAAGGAGGAGCACAAAGTATCCTGGCTTTCCTTCCAATAACTGGGCAGAAAAAAAATTATATTTGTACTCTTTTTGCTGATGCTTCAAGAAAATGGATAAATAAATTATCTGGTAATTGCTACATCAAAACCTTAATTTATCACTCTGCCACAATGTTTGTTTAAAAAATACTAACACATTTATATTGCTAATCTCATTAATGTGCAATAATGTTTCTTTTAGGGCAAGGCATGCTGTCCTCAAGAACTCCCGATATTCAGAGAAGGTGTCACTTGACTCACAAAAGCATACCTTTCAATCTGCTCAGCAATAATAGAAGGATTGACCAATGTATGACAGTAATGGACAGTGTCACCCACTCCTGTTAAGCCTCTTGTCTTATTATCTCAACATGTATTTTTTGTGTCATTCCATGCTTATTCAGGGCTTTCCTGGTGGCTCAGACAGTAAAGCATCTGCCTGCAGTGTGGGAGACCCGGGTTCCATCCCTGGGTTGAGAAGATCCCCTGGAGAAGGAAATGGCAACCCACTCCAGTACTCTTGCCTGGAAAATTCTGTGGACTGAGGAGCCTGGTAGGCTATAGTCCATGGGGTCACAAAGAGTCTGACACGACTGAGCAACTTCACTTTTCACTTTCATGCTTATTCATATCAGACACTTACACCATTCTATGCCTAAAAGAAGGAATTTTCTTGCAAGGCCATTTCTAATGTCTATTTTAAGCCAAATGCATAAGTCATTAAGTCAGACAATTGCTAAAATAATATCGGTTGAGTCCCCAGTTTATGCCGATTCTATTCTGGGACAGAAAATTAATCAGCTGTGGTCTCTGTCTTCTTGGCGATTACAGAATATCATAAAGACAAACACTGAACAAACATAAGTACAGGTGTGGTGGGTGCTGAAAAAGGGAAACGTAGGATGCCATCGACAAGGTTGGGATTAGGGTGAGGGGAAGGAGGTGCCTAGTGTGCAACATGTAAGGAGACACTTGCACGACCTTGATAGTGAGTGCCTCCTTCTAGGTTGCACTCTAGGCACCTTCCTCTTCTCTCCCTTGTCCTGGCCTTGGCAATCAGAAAAGTCAAAGTGGAAGAGAAAACACTCCAGGGAAAAGGAAAAGGTTGCGGATAATAGTCCCTAGTAGTGATCAATTGGTGCCACATTTTGGACACTCAGCATCTGAATCCCTTTTCATCTGGGAGTAATTCTCCATTCTTTGGATCTTGGTGGAAAGGAGGGCTGACCTTCTACTACGGAAAGTTGTTGTTGTTTTTCAGTTGCCCAGTTGTGTCTGACTCTTTGTGGTCCCATGGACTGCAGCACGCCAAGCCTCTCTGTCCCTCACCATCTCCCAAAGTTTGCCCAAGTTTGTGTCCATTGCATTGGTGATGCCACCCAGCCATCTCATCCTCTGATGCCCTCTTCTCCTTCTGCCCTCAATCTTTCCTAGCATCAGGGACTTTTCCAGTGAGTTGGCTATTAGCATCAGATGACCAAAATACTAGAGTTTCAACCTCAGCATCAGTCCCTCCAATGAGTATTCAGGGTTTATTACCTAAAGATTGGCTGATTTGATCTCCTTGCTGTCCAAGGGACTCTCGGAGTCTTCTCCAGCACCATCATTCAAAAACATCAATTCTCCAGCATTCTGTTTTCTTTACGGTCCAGCTCTCCGACCATGTGTAACCACTGGGAAGACCATAGCCTTGACTATATGGACATTTGTCGGCAGAGTAACATCTCTGGTTTTCAACACACTGTCTAGATTTGTCATAGCTTTCAAGAGGCAAATGTCTTCTGATTTCATGGCTGCAGTCACCATCCACAGTGATTTTAGAGCCCAAGAAGAGGAAATTTGTTACTACTTCCACCTTTTTTCCTTCTATTTGCCATGAAGTAATGGGGCTGGACGCCATGATATTAGTTTTTTTAATATTTAGTTTTAAAGCAGCTCTTTCACTCTCTTCCTTCACCCTCATCAAAAGGCTCTTTAGTTCCTCCTCGCTTTCTGCCATTAGAGTGGTGTCATCCACATATCTGAGGTTGTTGATGTTTCTCCCACCTAACTTCATTCCAGCTTGTAACTCATCCAGCCTGGCATTTCTCATGATGTGCTTAGTGTATAGATTAAACAAACAGGGTGACAGCAGACAACCCCGTCCTATCCCTTTTTCAATCTTGAGAAAGATTGAGTACTACAGAAATTACTAAGGGTGAATATTTTTGTGCCACCTTTGGAGTTAGCAGGCAGACACACAACACAGGCTCAGCCAACTGGATGCTCCAATGAAAAAAATTTGAATCATAAAGAACTAAATCTAAACCACAGAGGAAGTGGAGAAAATATTCATGTATGCACAGCAGGCAAAGCCACTGTGGGAGAGGTTCAGGCAGATCTGATGTTGGTGTCCAGTCCCAGGACAACAATGCTGGTGGTGGGACCTTGGTACATTTCTTCTGTTCCCCACACCCGCTTTGTCCTTCCAAGTACAATTGTCTATACTTCCAGTCAGTTCTGTGAGTTCCATATTTTCCTTCCTGCTATCCTTCCTTTCTTTCTGCTTACGTTGGTCTCTGATGAACTCTAATCATTATATCCAATAATAAATTTAAGGTGTTGACTGCAAGGAGATCCAACCAGTCCATTCTGAAGGAGATTAGCCCTGGGATTTCTTTGGAAGGAATGATGCTAAAGCTGAAACTCTAGTACTTTGGCCACCTCATGAGAAGAGTTGACTCATTGGAAAAGACTCTGATGCTGGGAGGGATTGGGGGCAGGAGGAGAAGGGGACGAGTCGGACACAACTGAAGCGACTTAGCAGCAGCAGCAGCAGCCCTAAATAACAA
>SJYV01054924.1:1490423-1537128 GCA_006410875.1 Neotragus pygmaeus
AATGGCAACCCACTCCAGTACTCTTGCCTGGAAAATTCTGTGGACTGAGGAGCCTGGTAGGCTATAGTCCATGGGGTCACAAAGAGTCTGACACGACTGAGCAACTTCACTTTTCACTTTCATGCTTATTCATATCAGACACTTACACCATTCTATGCCTAAAAGAAGGAATTTTCTTGCAAGGCCATTTCTAATGTCTATTTTAAGCCAAATGCATAAGTCATTAAGTCAGACAATTGCTAAAATAATATCGGTTGAGTCCCCAGTTTATGCCGATTCTATTCTGGGACAGAAAATTAATCAGCTGTGGTCTCTGTCTTCTTGGCGATTACAGAATATCATAAAGACAAACACTGAACAAACATAAGTACAGGTGTGGTGGGTGCTGAAAAAGGGAAACGTAGGATGCCATCGACAAGGTTGGGATTAGGGTGAGGGGAAGGAGGTGCCTAGTGTGCAACATGTAAGGAGACACTTGCACGACCTTGATAGTGAGTGCCTCCTTCTAGGTTGCACTCTAGGCACCTTCCTCTTCTCTCCCTTGTCCTGGCCTTGGCAATCAGAAAGGTCAAAGTGGAAGAGAAAACACTCCAGGGAAAAGGAAAAGGTTGCGGATAATAGTCCCTAGTAGTGATCAATTGGTGCCACATTTTGGACACTCAGCATCTGAATCCCTTTTCATCTGGGAGTAATTCTCCATTCTTTGGATCTTGGTGGAAAGGAGGGCTGACCTTCTACTACGGAAAGTTGTTGTTGTTTTTCAGTTGCCCAGTTGTGTCTGACTCTTTGTGGTCCCATGGACTGCAGCACGCCAAGCCTCTCTGTCCCTCACCATCTCCCAAAGTTTGCCCAAGTTTGTGTCCATTGCATTGGTGATGCCACCCAGCCATCTCATCCTCTGATGCCCTCTTCTCCTTCTGCCCTCAATCTTTCCTAGCATCAGGGACTTTTCCAGTGAGTTGGCTATTAGCATCAGATGACCAAAATACTAGAGTTTCAACCTCAGCATCAGTCCCTCCAATGAGTATTCAGGGTTTATTACCTAAAGATTGGCTGATTTGATCTCCTTGCTGTCCAAGGGACTCTCGGAGTCTTCTCCAGCACCATCATTCAAAAACATCAATTCTCCAGCATTCTGTTTTCTTTACGGTCCAGCTCTCCGACCATGTGTAACCACTGGGAAGACCATAGCCTTGACTATATGGACATTTGTCGGCAGAGTAACATCTCTGGTTTTCAACACACTGTCTAGATTTGTCATAGCTTTCAAGAGGCAAATGTCTTCTGATTTCATGGCTGCAGTCACCATCCACAGTGATTTTAGAGCCCAAGAAGAGGAAATTTGTTACTACTTCCACCTTTTTTCCTTCTATTTGCCATGAAGTAATGGGGCTGGACGCCATGATATTAGTTTTTTTAATATTTAGTTTTAAAGCAGCTCTTTCACTCTCTTCCTTCACCCTCATCAAAAGGCTCTTTAGTTCCTCCTCGCTTTCTGCCATTAGAGTGGTGTCATCCACATATCTGAGGTTGTTGATGTTTCTCCCACCTAACTTCATTCCAGCTTGTAACTCATCCAGCCTGGCATTTCTCATGATGTGCTTAGTGTATAGATTAAACAAACAGGGTGACAGCAGACAACCCCGTCCTATCCCTTTTTCAATCTTGAGAAAGATTGAGTACTACAGAAATTACTAAGGGTGAATATTTTTGTGCCACCTTTGGAGTTAGCAGGCAGACACACAACACAGGCTCAGCCAACTGGATGCTCCAATGAAAAAAATTTGAATCATAAAGAACTAAATCTAAACCACAGAGGAAGTGGAGAAAATATTCATGTATGCACAGCAGGCAAAGCCACTGTGGGAGAGGTTCAGGCAGATCTGATGTTGGTGTCCAGTCCCAGGACAACAATGCTGGTGGTGGGACCTTGGTACATTTCTTCTGTTCCCCACACCCGCTTTGTCCTTCCAAGTACAATTGTCTATACTTCCAGTCAGTTCTGTGAGTTCCATATTTTCCTTCCTGCTATCCTTCCTTTCTTTCTGCTTACGTTGGTCTCTGATGAACTCTAATCATTATATCCAATAATAAATTTAAGGTGTTGACTGCAAGGAGATCCAACCAGTCCATTCTGAAGGAGATTAGCCCTGGGATTTCTTTGGAAGGAATGATGCTAAAGCTGAAACTCTAGTACTTTGGCCACCTCATGAGAAGAGTTGACTCATTGGAAAAGACTCTGATGCTGGGAGGGATTGGGGGCAGGAGGAGAAGGGGACGACAGAGGATGAGATGGCTGGATGGCGTCACTGACTTGATGGACATGAGTCTGAGTAAACTCCGGGAGCTGGTGATGGACAGGGAGGCCTGGTGTGCTGCGATTCATGGGGTCACAAAGAGTCGGACACGACTGAGTGACTGAACTGAACTGAATCATCAAATACGTTGAGAAAACATTGCTCTATTATTCAACAAGGAACCCTTGTGAGGTTGGATGCCAGAATATGACCTGGCAGGGAGGTAAGAGGTTAGCAGCAAAACTCAGGAGAGAAGGTCTGGAGAGAAGAGGAGAGAGGATGCTAATGAGAGACTGACGTGAGAGGGCAGCACTGACAATAGTGAGGGAGAGTGGGATTTGTATAAAGATATTGTAGAGGAAGAATCAAGAAGCTGTGAGGGCTGATTTGACGTGAAAAGTGAAGAGGGCAGCATCAAAAGGCTTACATCTCAGACGATGGTAAAGCATGAGAACTTGGGAGGGGATACCTATTCAAGTGAAAAGGTGACCTTCTTGAGCTTTAAATATTCATAGAGTTAGCAAATATTTATTACATTCCGGATGGAGTGAAGAGTGAAACTGACAAGAAATCCAAATTCTCCTGATAGACAAGAAACAGGTAAATGCACAAAATAATTACTGATTTTTGAGAAGTGCTAAGAAAGACACGGCAGTGACATACAGAACTTTGTTAGCTATGATAATCAAGGATGATATTTAAACTTAAGACCTGAAAAGCCAGGTCAGGTGGGAGTGATGATGTCAGTGATGAATGATTAAAGAGGGCCAATACCTGGCTAAGGCTGAGGTCATGACTGGGGCAAGTATATTCCTGGCTCAAGTTTAGCTAGGGCTGGAGGGTGGGAGCAGGGATTAATGGAAAATGACTACAAAGGAAATTTGGGAGATGATGGAAACGTTCTGAAACCAAAAATCACTGAACCATACCACTTAGTGTAGGTAAACTTTATATGAAATTTATGTGGTGGTAAAAGCTTCTTTTTAAAGCTACATGCAAAAAGGAAAACTTGCTAGGGTAGAAGAAAAAGTCTAGATCTANAACGTTCTGAAACCAAAAATCACTGAACCATACCACTTAGTGTGGGTAAACTTTATATGAAATTTATGTGGTGGTAAAAGCTTCTTTTTAAAGCTACATGCAAAAAGGAAAACTTGCTAGGGTAGAAGAAAAAGTCTAGATCTACAGCTATAATGAGCTTGCCATGTCCCTGGTAAAAATTAATTTACTCTATCTTCAACTTGTCTTAGTAACAGTTTTATTTGAAGCTAACACAATATTGTAAATCAACTGCCCTTCAATATAAAATTTAAAAACTAAATTTTAAAAAACTGTAAAAGAAATATGATCTTATCCACGCAGGAAAAGAAAGTCAGACAGATTACTTGCAAAGAAAGAACAGTCACTCTGAATTCAAGCTTCCCAGGTGCAAAAGTAAATGTCATAATAATAAAAGGAAGACATTTTTATACAATTTTAGTAGGTCAAATTAAGCTCTCAAAATTATATGTCAAGCTAAGATGTAGCTCTTGTCAAGGCAATAGAAATATAATCAAGTGTGCTCATTTGATATACAAATGAGGTTGTTTATAGTTATAGTTGATTTCACTGAATAGCAAACTATATACACTTCAGATGTAGTTTGATTTATAAATTATATTTCCCTCAGTACTTCACAGAAATACATCTATTGCAAATCCAAAGACCCGAGTTCAGTTGCCTTCGGGGACAGGCAAGTAACACAAATGAAGGAAGAAGGCCAGATGCACTACCATGGTATATCAGAGTCATCATTTGGGGTCTTTTAGTACCACTCTGGATATTTAGCTTCTGCATCAGGGAAACTTTAGGTGAGGATTTTGGCAAACTGAGAAGGATTCCTGAAGATCGACACTTTTCAAGAATGAGAAACTATGTTGCTGAGTCTTTAAATTTCTTAAAAAGAAATCAGATTATTTAAAAATTTTTTTCAGTTTACTCATATAAAAATAGGGTTTGTCTAGAAGAAAAGATGTAAGGCCTGGAAGATGAGACCAAAACACAACTACACAGATATCAGAGGAAGAGCTTTCTTAGGCAGAGGGAATGGCATGCAGAAAGGCCCTAAAGCAGAAAAGAGAATGTTGGCATGAGGGAACAGAAAGGAGGCCAGAATGACCTGACTGTAAGGAGGAAGGAAGATGCCAGAGAGGTAAGCAAAGTCAGGTTGGGCAGGGCCTCACCAGTTATAGCAAGGAGCTTAGAATTTACTCTTAGGGAAACAGGAAGCCATAGTTTGGGGTAAAACAGAACAGTGTTGTTGTCTAGTCACTAAGTCGTGTCTGATTATTTTGTGACACCATGGACTGTAGCCCACCAGGCTCCCCTGCCCATTGGATTTCCAAGGTAAGAATACTGGAGTGGATTGTCATTTCCTCCTGCAGGGGATCTTCCCAACCCAGGGACAGAACTAGTGTCTCCTGCGTTGGCAGGTGGATTCTTTACCACTGAGCCACCAGGGAAGCCCAAACAGAACAGTTACAGGACATAATTTATCTTTTGGTTGTGTAGAAAAATAATTAGGGGATTAAACAAGAAATCAGTTAGGATAGTATTGTAGAAATTCAGATTAATAGTGGCTTCGTTGTAGCACTATTTACAATAGCCAAGACATGGAAGCAACCTAAATGTCCATTCTCAGAGGAATGGATAAAGAAGATGTGGTACATATATACGATGGAATATTACTCAGCCATTTAAAAGAGTGAAACAATGTCATTAGCAGCAACATGGATGGGCCTAGAGGTTGTCATATTGAGTGAAGCAAATCAAAGGAAGAGAAATATCATATGATATCCCTTATATGCAGAATCTAAAAAGAAATAATACAAATGAACTTGTTTACAAAACAGAAACACACTCACAGACTTGAGAACAAACTTGTGGTTACCAGAGGTGAGGGGTGAAGGGAGGGATAGTTAGAGAGTTTGGAATTGACATGTATGCACTGCTATGTTTTAAATGGGTAACCAACATGAACCTACTGTATAGCACAGGGAATTCTGCTCAATATCATGTAACAACCTAAATGGGAAAAGAATACAATACATACATCTGAATCACTTTGCAGTTCCTCTGAAACTATCACAACATTGTTAATCCACTATACTCCAATATAAAATACAAAGTTTTTTTAAAAGAAAAACTAGGCAAAGAAGCTAATAATAGCTTGAACTAGATGGAAAGACATGGATGGTCTAGAGACATATTTTTAGGGTAGAGCCATAGGATTTGCTGATAAATTGAATGCAGTGAAGCAAAGTAAGGAACCTAGGATGCCTTCTAGTTTGGAGCACCTGGGTACATATTGTTATTATTTACTGAAAAGGGAGATAATAGGGTAATAACAAGGCTTGGTGAAGTGAGGACCCCACCAAAAGGATACATTAGGCATCCAAATGATGTCACTTAAGAAGTTAGATATATCAACTAGAGGTCTGAGAAAGAATGGGGTCAGAGATATGAATTTGGAAGTGATCAGCACATGGAATCAAAGCACCCAGTGGGGCGGAGGGGGTGGGAGGACAGAAAGAAGCCCTGTGATGAGGCAGGAGTGAAGGAGGAGACTACATAGACGACCAAAAGGAAATTGCTTGGCCAGATAAAGGCAACCTAAGCATCTGATAACTTAGACATCAAGAGAAGAAAGCACTTCAATGAGCAGGTAGTGGCTCCAATGTCAAACATTGCCTAGAAGTCAATGAAAGGAAAATAGGGATGCCTCTGTTGAGTTTGACAACATCAGAGGTAGTTAGCGACCTCTACCAGAAAAGTTTCAATAGCAAGGTTAAAGCCAAATTGAATTCAGTTGAAAAGTGAGTGGGAAATGAGGAAGTAGGGAAGTGAAGGCAGACAACATTTTGAGAGATTTTTCGTTGAAGAATTGCAAAGAAATGGGGCATAGTCCTGAATGGGACTAAGGGATGTTTTGTTTTAAGATGGGAGGTATGAGAACATCTTTGTATAGTGATATAAATGGTCCAGAAGAAAAGAAGGGGATGAAGAGAAGAATTGAAAATGAAATCCTTGAGTAGGGAAGGAAAAGAGGAATACGGACAAGTGGAGAAGTTGGTTTCTCAGGAGCAGGCAAAATTGTTCTATCCAAAAGGAAGACAGGAGTTATAGAATTGAATGAAAGAATAGGTAGATCTAGTCAAGAAAAGTGGAGAAGGAAATGGCAGCCCACTCCAGTATTCTTGCCTAGAGACTCCTGTGGACAGAGGAGCCTGGTGGGCTGCCGTCCATGGGGTCACACAGAGTCAGACATGACTGAAGCGACTTAGCAGCAGCAGTCAAGAAAAGATGAAAGAGTTGTTGAGGAAGCAGTAGAAAACTGAGCAGAAAGAAAATAATCATGGAATAGTGATTTCAGAGAGTGAGAAGCCAAGCTTCTTAGAGGAAAAGAATAAATTAGGTGTAGGAGAGTTGACGGAGAAGGCAATGGCACCCCACTCCAGTACTCTTGCCTGGAAAATCCCATGGATGGATGGAGGAGCCTGGTAGGCTGCTGAGAGCCAAACACGACTAAGCGACTTCCCTTTCACTTTTCACTTTTATGCTTGGAGAAGGAAATGGCAACCTACTCCAGTTTTCTTGCCTGGAGAATCTCAGGGACGGGGGAGCCTGGTGGGCTTCTGTCTATGGGGTCGCACAGAGTTGGACGTGACTGAAGCGACTTAGCAGCAGCAGCAGTAGCAAGAGAGTTGAATGCTATTTCCGGTTTGAGGCCCTGAATTTCCTATGAAATCACTGAGGCCAGGTAGATAATTTTCTCCAAAATAACCAGCTGATAAAACATACATATGGAGAAGCCAAACAAGCGGTTGCATTGTGCTAGACTGGGACTCTTTCAAGCAGCGAGGAACATGGGTGTTGAGACTGTCTGCAAAAGAACTGCTACAGGGCTAGATCATTATCTCCAACCTGAGCACAGAGGGATGTGAAATCAGGAGGTTCAGATGATCAGTGAAAACATAGTGAGGTTAAGGGCTTCATTTCAATTTTAAGACTGATTCATTCTGGCAAGTAGGAGATGGGACAAACTGGAGAAGGTGGATCTTAATTTTTGACAGGGAGGGTATTTCTATGCAGTCTAAGAGGAAAAAATTAAGGAGTTAGATCAATCTAGATTCAACTGTATTTATTGGAATCAAATGTGTGTTAGACTCTGTACTGGGCACTTTCCTGTTATATTATTTAATCCTCATAATAACCCCGTGCTTTGGGTAAGATAAAAGCTTGTTTTATATATGAGAAAATAAAGCAGAGGGGATCGAATGGTTTACTCAGAATCATCTGAGAAGAATTTGAAGTTAGACCTTCTGGTCCTGAATCCAATGCTCATCCTTCGACAGTAGCAGTAATACTTAGACTCTAGGGTTAGAGATAATCATCAAATAGGCAGGCTGGAGATGACTGAAGCAAGACATAAGGCTGAGGCCAGATTCAGTGTTCTCATATAAAGGGACCGAAGAGTAGACAGGTAACTCTGAATAGAACTTTCCAACTCAGAATAAAGAATCAGTTCTTTCTGATTGGTCAGAAAAGTAGCAATGGGTTAGAACTACTTGGTTCATGACCCAAATCATGGAGCTGGAGACAGGAAAGTCCCTGTTGTCTCAGTTCCAACTCAGTCCTGGAAAAGGACTGGCCAGAAGTTCAGTAGCAAGCAGTGCCAACCAGGGAGAAAGGGAAGGAAAGAGATGGAGCAGGAATCCACATTGGGCCTGATATCAACTCTCTCCAGGGTGAATGACACAATCCTGGAGTCCCAAACAGGACAGAACTGCAAGTATTATCAAGGGAGAGTTGCAGCCCTTGGCATGAAGATACAGAAAGAGAACCAGCAGGCGAAGAATGGGTTCTTATGTTCTTCGCAGATCCTAGCTGGCCTCCTTTACTTCACCTAAAATACCCGAGGCTGAGCCCCCAAGCCTGTCTCTACTTTATATCTCTAGACTCTAAAGCTACACTGTCCAATACAATAGCCACTAGCCATAGTTGGCTATATACATTGAAGTATAGATTAAATTAAAAATTCAGTTCCTCAGTCACACTAGCCACATTTCAACTGCTTAATAGCCATACATGGCTAGTAGTTACCATATTGGACAACACAAATAAGAAACCATTCTTTTGATGCAGAAAGTTCTATTGGTGGTGCAGAAAGAACATTCCTTATTTATATCATGTGGGACCAGGCATGGGCCAGCAGGCCAAGAGATGTGCAGAAGACTGAAATTATTACCAACAGGTCCATCCTGTTCTCCACAATACCCATATGCACCTTACTTCACCCCTTATTTACTTCTAAATATAATATATATAAATTATATACAATATAATATATTTAATATTTCTAAATATAATATAACTGGATAGAACTGTCAGACACAAAAAGTACAGGCAAGAATGATTTACCAGAACCATAGGGTCCAACGATGTTAGACTCAAGTTTGGATAAGGTGTGTCAGACCACGGAAATTTATCTCAATCTTCCAGCTATGTTTGAAGATTCAGTTTCTGGCAGGCAGATACTTGGGAGATATACAGCACATAACCTCATTCTTGCACAGTATATGGAACACTTCATTCTGTTCACATGTTTCTCTGCATCTTCCCAACTTATTCCAACACTTCATGGCTGAAATTAAAAGGAAAAGGAGAAGGGTGGATAAGTCTAGAAATAAGCAGTGGGTTGGGGAAGGGGGAGGCCAAAGACCAACAGAAAAGACAGTTATAGGGAAATAGGGAGACATATGAAGAAAAAGCGCTCCTAAGGCATCCTCCAGGTTTAAGGGAGATTATAGTCACTAGCTTTTCTTTTTTCTCACTTGTGTCCCCAGTCACAATTCCAAAATTCTCCCCACTCAGTGACCTGGGACCTACTTGGCCGCTTCCCCACCCCAACCAGCTCCCTTTGGGGAGGCAAGAGGGCCCCTCTCTCTAAGGTTTCATCTCTCCCATATTATAAGGTACCCAGGTAGGGTTTCATCTCCCCCCTCCACCCGCCTGTTATAAGGTACCCAGGTGCCCAGGTGTCAATTAACCATCTGTTCCCTTTACTTTTGGGTACCCTCTCTGACCATATCAGTGAAAAGGGACAGGAATCTAAAATACATCCATCAGAATATCTGCAAGTCTTCTTCGTTGCTGTTTGTTCTCTCGGTCGTGTCTGATTCTTTGCGACCCCATGGACTGCAGCACACCATCTATAAAGCTCTTTTCCACAACATTCCAGAGCTTTTCACTGGTCTTACCAGGTCAAGATAATTGAAACAGCTCTCTAGTACAACCTAAAGTAGCCCAGGTAAATTGAGGTTGCCTGAGAGAGTAGAATCAGAATCCTCAAACAATCAGAAATCAAGGAACCATTTTCATAGAGGCAACAATAGATCAAAATTCAAATTATCCCAAGGAATGTTTTTGGAAAAACTCCTATTTCCTTCATACTCTGTGTCCAAGTCTCTCCCCTCCAAGTACCCACCCTGTCTTCACCATCATGTTCAACTTCTCCAGAGCCAACCATAGAGAGAAGTCAGAGTGGTCAACTAATGCCACTGAAAAATCAGCACCAGGGAACTCAAACTTCCCCTTTGAGTTTGAGAGATATCCTAGATATGGTTAGAGAGATATCCAAAAGCCATTCTCCCTGCCCAAGGCCATTCTCCCAGCCAACCTATTAGAGCCGCCAGAATTCCCTAAATGTGCATCAGGTTCCCTGACCCACTTTCTCTTGGGAAAGATCCTGGTTACCTGGGGTGACCTGGGCCAGGAGCAAGGTAACGGTCAAAATCAGAAGGAACTTCATGAGTTATGGATAAGAGATAGAAGGCTTCTAGGCTGGCAAGACAGTCAGAGGACTCCATGCTGAGCAGTCCAGACTGGTATTTATTGCCCCAACAAGCATGGTAGAGCCATGATCAGTGAACCAGAAAGGGAACAGTCATTTAAGATTAGACAGATAAGTAATCAACCACAGTAGTAGGATGGCTGTTGGACACACCGCCTTCTTGTGCTCTTCTGGCCATACATATATATATTTGTCCCACCACTTCCACCCCAGAGTTTGGCAATCACCACTCCATTCTGTTTCTATGAGTTAGACTTTTTTAAAAATTTGTTAGATTCTACAAAGAAGTTATATCATTCAGCATTTGTTTTTCTGTGTCTTGTTCCCCAAATCTTTTGTTGAGGTAACTTTTAAATTACATTATATATGTTTTACATGCATTTTAACATCTGTATACACTACAAGATGCTTACAAGTATTACTGGAAAAACCATAGCTTTGACTATATGGACAATTTTCGGCAAAGTGATGCTCTGCTTTTTAGTACACTGTTTAGTGTACTAAATGCCTGTCATAGCTTTCTTTCCAAGGAGCAAGTGTGTTTTAATTTTGTGGCTGCAATCACTGTCCGCAGTGATTTTGTAGCCCAGAAAAATAAAATCTGTCTCTGCGGCTTCCACTTTTTCCCCTTCTATTTGCCACGAAATAATGGGAAGGATGCCATGATCTTAAGTTTTTTAATGTTGAGTTTTAGGTCAGCTTTTTCACTCTCTTCTTTCACCCTCATTAAGAGGCTCTTTAGTTCCTGTTCACTTTCTGCCACTAGAGTGGTATCATCTGCACATCTGAGGTTGGTTGATGTTTTCTCCTGGCAATCTTGATTCAAGTTTGTGATTTCACAGTATTATGAGGGTAAAAATCAATAAATCAGTAAAATAAATAGGAAAAGACTTTGTATAAGACCAATAATGACAAATTCATCATAATAACTGACCCAACCCTTGGCAGCAGAGGAATGAACAAGGAAAAGGTGCTCTATGGACAAGGGGCTTACTTCTAAGCACTAGTAGTGAGGAAATTAGCCCTGGAACTCGTTTCCTCTCCTTCTAGAAAGGACTGTAGAAAAGAAACCTGAGGTGCCAGCTGAGTTTCAGGACCAAAGGGCACAACTTCCTCCATTCTTGAGAAAGGAAATGTTTCCAGTTAGAAGAGTAGGACACTCGGCTAAGAGTCTTGAAGGACTGGAGATGGAGAAGTGGGGAAACTCACAGGGGCACCGTTCTTACAGAAATTTAAAGGACTTCCTTGTACATCCAAAGAACCCTTAGTGACACAGAGTTTCTCATAGTACTGCACTCTTGTTTTGAGATCTACTTCTCCTTCAGTAAAGAACTCCATTATAGCCCTGCATGTTTATTCTTCTGATTGTTGATTAGCAGAATAAGGTAGCCTAACGAAGAGATGACCTGAATCCATTATGTGCCTTATCTAACAGGTTTTCATCATTAGAGGAGACTCTCATAACAAATCCTTTCCCATCTGGCACAAGGTACTATAAAACAAAATGCCCTGGTTACTACACAAGCTAGCAAGGGATCCCCCCACACCTGAGCTATATTCATCTCCATCTCTGGGGTATCCAGCATTCTTCAGCTTAGACATCTCCACTTCCTCATTTCTACTGATAGCCAATTATTCTGCCATGACTTTCATTCAAAGCTCTCGAAGAAAAATAATCTGACTGGCTAAAAAGAATCTGATTCATTAGCTAATAGGCATAAAGTATTGTAAAAGGACAGAAAACAATAGAACCACCTCTCTTACTAATATCTACAAATCTGAGCTTTT
This sequence comes from Neotragus pygmaeus, assembly GCA_006410875.1. Lineage (NCBI taxonomy): Eukaryota > Metazoa > Chordata > Mammalia > Artiodactyla > Bovidae > Neotragus > Neotragus pygmaeus. The sequence continues at coordinate 1,502,400 of SJYV01054924.1, forward strand.
CTCTATCGTCAAGCATGAAGTCATAGGCACCTGATGAGTGGGGTGAATGCCTGTCAGTAAGAAAAGGAACAAAGAAAACTGTGGAAGCAGAGCAAAAAAGAGAGAGAGAAATGAATGAAGATTAGAGGTAATCTTTGTGAGAATATGTGCTTTCCAGACACATTTAGAAAGAAAGAATCCAGAGAATTCCCTGGTGGTCCAGTGATTAGGATCAATTCACTGTTGAAGTCCTGAGTTCAATCCCTGGTTGAGTAAGTAAAATCTCACAGGCTATACGATAAAGCCAAATAATAATAATAATAATAATAAGGAGTCTATAAGTCTATTAATGGTCCATTGAGAATATTATCTGAGTGTGAAAAAGTAGGAGGCATTCAGCAGGAAGGGGTTCACACTGATGAGTGGACTTTGCTGTGAAATGTTCAGGAGCTTAAAGTCCCCATACTGAAGGTGTTGTCAGAAACCCAGCCCTGAGGCTAACTACATGTACTTGACCTCTTTAAATAGGCTCCTGCAGTGCTGTGATCCTTTATTCAACACCAGTTACCTCTTTCTGAGCATCAAGTGGGTACCATTGCCATCTCTAGCCTAGTGCAAGATAGGGTGGTGTCTGAGATTCAGAAAACTCTGCATCTCTTCTCCGCCTGACCATTGACTTTTACTGTATAGTCCAGGCCAGAATACTGGAGTAGCCCCTTTTTTCTATGGGCTTCTCAACCCAGGGATTGAACCCAGTGGTCCAGTGTAAACCAAAGCCTCTCTCATTGGAGAGTGCCTAGCCTAGGAAATGAACTTTCTTATGTTTCCAGGGGACTTATCACATCTTTCCTGGGACCCTTCCACAACTTTCTCAGATTTCAGCCACCAGCCCCTGGTTTTCCCCTGTTTCTATCACTGCATCAAAGGAAAGTAAAATTCTACATTTCATTTCNAGTCCAAAATTAGTACATCAGCAGATTCAGCTTCTGGTTCAGAGGTGGCCTTCTCATTGTGTCTTCACTTGGTAGAAGGTGCAAGAGAGCTCTCTGGGATTTTTTTTTTTTTTTCAGAAGGGGCACTAACCTCATTCATAAAGGATCTACTTTTACAACCAAATCACCTCTCCAAAGGCTCTGCCCCTTAATACCATCATATTGGGGCTTGGGACTTTAATATATGAGTTTAGAGGGGAACACATTCAGTCTGGGGCTTCCCAGGTGGCTCACTGGTAAAGAATCCGTCAGCCATTGCAGGAGACGACAGTTCAATCCCTGGGTTGCAAGATCCCCTAGGAGGGGAAATGGCAATCCACTCCAGTATTCTTGCCTAGAAAAGCCATGGGCAGAGGAGCCTGGCGAGCTACTGTCGCAAAGAGTCAGACACCACTGAAGCAACTTAGCATGCACGCACGCATGCGAGTTAATGTGTAATCTCAACACCTCCTCATGTTAGCTATGTAACTGGAGTTGGGTGAATCACTTCAAAACAGCCTGAGCGTCCCCAACCAAAAAAGTGATGACAGTATCTACCTCTTAGGTTACTTGAAAGGAATAGGTGAGGTAGTCAGTGCCTGCCTAGCACATAGCAGTTCCAGGTTCCTCTCCATGTTTACTTCCTTACCCACTTTTTCTACTGGAATTTGCTTAGGTGTACTAAGAGACACACACAGAAGTCAGCCAAAAGTGTTTTAATAAAACTCAGGAATCCGCTGAAGTCGGCTCAGGGCAATGTTGTCTTCATTTTTGTGCCCTGGGCTTCAATTTTTAGTTAACTTTGGTAAACCATGTGGTTGGTATTTGGGCTTCACACAGCACAGTTTACCACTCAGGCACAAAACATAGACTTTTTCATTCTTGTAACAGCTGTCCCGGCAGTTGCCATGAAGATTCCAGCAGTCTTCAGGGCTGTCTGATACAAAGAGAAAAAAAGAAGGAAGCCAGGATCAGTCCTGTGGGGAAATAGATCCTAGTTTGAACTGAACTTGAGAGAAGAGCCATGCTGAAAAAGGGGGACTGTTGGAAATGGAAAAGTCACCTCTAGACTTACGTAGTGGTGCTATAGTCTCAGGGGCTTCCCTGCTGGCTCAATNTTGAACTGAACTTGAGAGAAGAGCCATGCTGAAAAAGGGGGACTGTTGGAAATGGAAAAGTCACCTCTAGACTTACGTAGTGGTGCTATAGTCTCAGGGGCTTCCCTGCTGGCTCAATTGGTAAAGAATCCCGATGCAATGAAGAAGACCCTGGTTCGATCCCTGAGTCAGGAAGATCCCCTGGAGAAAGGAATGGCAACCCACTCCAATATTCTTGCCTGGGGAATCCCATGGGAAGAGGATCCTTGCAGAGTACAGCCCATGGAGTTGCAGTGTCGGACCTCACTTGGAGACTAAACCACCACCACCATAGTCTCACATTCTTTCTGAACACCCCGTTCCAATTCCAGCCTGCCCCTAATGGTCCTTCTCTTAGAGTGAGTCTATGCTCCTATAATGATTAGGAGCATAGACTCTTGGAACTCATAAAGCTGGATTTGAAATCTGTCTACAACACAAGCCAAACCAGAAGACCTCAAGTAGGTCATTTCACTTCTCAGGTCATCCATTTCCTCTGTTTTAGAAAGAAAGTAGGGCCCTTGTAACAAAGAATTGTTGCTGAGATTAAGTGAAATAGTGCATAAAAATTACAAGCATTAAATAAATTCAGGTGTAACATTACAGGACCTCAGAAAGAGTTACAAATTTCAAAAATTATTTCATAAGTTAAGATTAAACTAGAAGGCCCCCAAATATAAGCTGACATAAAGGAAAGAAAAGTAAACTGTGCTTGGACTTTCTGGCAGTGATGCTTTACCCCTGAAAAAAATGGTGGCATGTTTTTAAGATATTCAAGGAAAAAAAAATGTTACATCCAGCAAAACTGACCTCTAAATACAAAGGACAAATACAAGTATCAACATACTGAAACTCAGGAGATATTGCTCCCATGTGCCCTTCCTAAGAAATCTAACAGGGAAAGAGCTAAACAACCAAACGAGAGAGGCCATGACACAGGACTAGGAATGAACATTAAATATAGTTACTCATAGAATTATAATTAGAGTTTAAAAAGAGAGAGCAGAGTATGTAATGGATGCATGTTCTGACAATACAGAAATAGCACAGTACAAAAATGGGAGAATGATGGTGAAAGCCTATGCAAAAACTTAGACTACTTTGAGTAATCATGTTATACTGGTAGTGTTGGTTTTATTATACTGAAACTACTGTATATGTAATGACGGAGAAATCAAATGATTAATTTGGGGATATTCTAATTCTATAATCTTCTGTGACCTTAGGAAAAAAATATATTGGTTTCAACAGATATGAATGGATAAAGAAGATGCAATATATACAAATAATGGAATACTACTCAGCTATTAAAAAAGAATAAAATTTTGCCATTTGCAACAATATGGAATGACTTGGAGGACATTACGCTAAGCAAAATAATAAACCCAAAATGTAAAACCAACTAGTGAATGTATTAAAAAGAAACTGACTCACAGATAGAGAACAACCTACCCGTGGGAAGAGGGACCTGAGGAGGGCAACATCGAGGTAGGTGATTAAAAGGCACAATCTGCTATGTATATAAAAACACAAGCTACAAGATTATATTGTATGCCACAGGGAATATAGTCAACATTTTACAATAATTTTAGAAGGTATATAACCTTTAAAAATTGTGAATCACTATGGCACACCCTTGAAATTTTTATAATATTGTATATCAACTATACTTTAATTTTTAAAAATTCTTATGTGGTATAGATTGTTCTGAAATGATGCTTTGTATTTGAATTGGAAGTACCAGTATAAACCTACAAGTATTTTGTTTCTAAATAGGTGGATGGATGGATAGAAAATTTTCCACTTCTAATCACTGAAAACAAGGCTAGAAATACTGACCAGCCAAAAGAAATCAGTATTTCTAGTACCCATATTGTAGTCTAAAAATACCATTGCCAACTAAAATAAAAGAAACCAATACCTTGGCAACATGGTTTTTTCCAGTTCCTGGGTAAGAAACTGGAAGATGAGCCTAAAAACATTCTGTCACACCCAGAGCTAAATGGAAGAGATTCCCATTGGTCAAATGTAGGAAATTTTGTGCTTCAATTGGAATAATTGCAATAGATTGAACTTGTGACTTAGAACCATAAATTCAAAATAATACTTATGAAAAACCAATTGATCGACCTCAGAGGTACAGAAAATGAATTCGTTAACTTGCAAACTGATAAGGAAAGATAGTCAAGTCATTTGCCCTTCCTCTCCTCTCTGAACTCTTTAAACCACAAGGTAACCAAATAGTAGATGAAGGGAAGCATCTCTTTTATAAATAGTTCAGCTATTAAATGAATGTTCTTCCCAGCATATCTGCATGGCTCACCCCCTCACTTCCTTCATGTCTTTATTCCAATTCATTTCAGTGGGGCATTCCTTTACATCCTTTCTTATTAAATTGCACATCTACTTCCCCTGATGCTTGCTATCCATTTCCTTGCTTACTCTGTTCATTGCTGCCACACAGAGAATGTAAGCTCCAAGAGGAGGAGGATTTTATATAGTTGGTTGTTGACTGATTGATGAGTTCACTGNTACATTGGGATCAGAGGCCTCTTTCCTTGGTACATACACCTTCTATGTTATTTGGCACTTACAAACCACAGTCCCACTTTGTGCCTGCTCCGTAAAGAGTCAATGCACAAATATTTGCTCTGGTTACTGTAAAGGCTTAAGTTCTCTCTGGGATCCTTGAATGGGTCTCACCACATCAGGTTATTTTAGGAGTAAGATCCATGGGATACTAATAAAGGAACATAGGAGACCTTGTACTTATATGTTAAGACACTATTTCCACTGAAGTCACATTGTCAGATACTTGGGTTAGGATTTGAGCCCATGGAATTCTCCAGGCCAGAATACTAGAGTGGGTAGCCTTTCCCTTCTTCAGGGGATCTTCCCAACCCAGGAAATGAACCAGGGTCTCCTGCATTGCAGGCAGACTCTTTACCAACTGAGCTATCAGGGAAGCCCATATTTGGACGAGGGGATACAATTCAACCCACAGCAGATGACTACAATTTATATTCTGAAAACCATGAGACACTGATGAAAGAAACTGAAGATGACTCAAACAAATGGAAAGATATATCATGCTCACAAATTGGAAAAATTAATATTATTGAAATGACCATATGATCCAAGGAAATATACAAGTTTAATGCAATTGCTGTCAAAACACCAATGTCATGTTTCACAGAATAACCACGAATAATTCTAAAATTTGTATGGAAGCACAAAAGATCCCAAATAGCCAAAGCAATCTTGAGAATGAAGACCAAAACTAGAGGTATCATGCCCTCTGATTTCAAACTTTACTACAAAGTTACAGTAATCAAAAGAGGATGATATTGGGATGAAAAAGGCACATAGATCAATGGAACAGAACAGAGAGCAAAGAAATAAACTCATGTTTATATGGCCAATTAATCTTTGACAAATGAAGCAAGAATATATAATAGGGAAATGATAGTTTCTTCAATAAGTAGTGTTGGGAAAACTGGACAGTTACATGCAAAATAATCCAACCATGTTCTCCCACCACACACAATTAGAAATTAAAATATGATAGCATAAAATGGAAAGGTAATAGTAATAAAAAAGCTAGAAAATAAACATGTTTAAAATTTCTCAGAAACTAATGGGGAAATTTTCAAAGGATTTGCACACTGTGTTCCTAAGTAAGATTAACTTTCTTAATCCAAATGAACCCAAGGGAAGACAGTGCTCTACAGTTGGGTGGCGCTGCAGGCTGCTCCATAATGGGGTGGTGTCACTGGCTAGATTCTCTGCCTGGGTAGGGCCACAGGCTTTGTTTAGCAATTGGATAAGGCCATAGGCTGGGCTGAGCTACAGGGCAGGACTGTAGGCTAGACTCGGCTCTGGGTTGAATTCTAAGGCTGCCCAGGGTCCTTGTTCAGCCTCTCTGGGTAGGTAGGTCTAGAGGCAAAACTGAACAGTTGAGCAAGATGCTGGCCTGGTTGCCTGCCCAAGGCGGGCTGTAGAATGGGCTCTGTGGGTTCCCAGAACTCTGGTCCATCTTCCTGACCAGAGGCATTGAAGGCTATACTCAGCACTGGGGCAGAGCTGTAAATTGGCTTCCCTGCCTGGGTGGTAATAGAATGGGCGCCACGACTAGTATGGCTAATTGGCTGGAAATCAAAATCAGTCAGAAAAGCCAACCGAGCTCAAATGAACTCCCTGGCCAGATGAGCCACTTGCTGGGCTCTGCAGATGATCACAGCTGCTGGTCAGGATTCCTGCCCAGGCTCTATTCAGGCAAGACAGTTGTCCACCAAAATCTGAGCCCCGCTTGCTGTAAGCCCTGGCTCCCTTCTCCGTCTCTGTCTGATCCCCTCTAGGCAAGCTCTGTAGAGTCCCTCAGTGATGCCCACGACCATCCCTCTACTCTCTCAGCAGAAAACTAGAGCCTTACTGGCTGAGGAGGCTAATACAAACAGTGTCTGGTTCAAGGGGCAAGGAATACTATCCCAGTTGAAAGCAAGGGTATCATTGAACCCAGGAGAGTCAAGTAAACTTTACATATTTAAAGTTAAGACCCAGGACTTTTCTGGTGGCACAGTGGATAGAAATCCATCCACTAATGCAGGGGCCGTGGGTTCAGTCCTTGGTCTGGGAAGCTTCCACATGCAGGGGCCGTGGGTTCAATCCTTGGTCTGGGAAGATTCCACGTGCCACAGGCAACTAAAGCCTGTGCACCGCAACTGCTGAGCCTGGGCTCTAGGCCCACCAGCCATGACTAATGAGCCCCTGTGCACAGCCACTGAAGCCTGCACGCCCTAGAGCCACAGGCCACAAACACTGAGCCCGTGTGCTACAACCACTGAAGCCCGTGAGCCTAGAGCCTGTGCCCTGCAACAAGGGAAGCCCCCATAGTGAGAGGCCTGTACCCGTGTGCAGCAACGAAGACTCAGTGTAACCAAAAGTAAATAATAAATAAAGTAAAAACTCAGTTTCTCTCCCATCTCTGCCTTGAGAAGAGTGACAAACTTGTACCTTCTGAGCAGGACTGTGGGGGATCCTTCCCAGGGAAATTAGCACAATATCAAAGGAAAAACCTGAAGACATACACACTATGTGTCTTAATCTGTTCAGCCTGCTATAATGAACTACCACAGACTGGGTGGTTTAAACAATAAACATTTATTTCCCTTAGATATGGAATCTGAGAAGTCCAAAATCAATGCAGTAGCAGATTCAGCTTCTAGTTCAGAGGTGGCCTTCTCATTGTGTCTTCACTTGGTAGTAGGGACAAGAGAGCTCTCTGGGGTCATTTTTAGAAGGGCAATAAACTCATGTATAAGGGATCTACTGTCATGAACGAACCACCTCCCCAAAGGTTCTGCCCATCAGTACAATCATATTGAGGTTCCAGACTTCAAAATATGAATTTATAGGGGGGGACACATTCAGTCTGGGACTCTCCTGGTGGCGCAGTGGTAAAGAATCCACCTGCCAATGCAGGAAATGACTGTATGGTCCCTAGATGGGGAAAATCCTCTGGAGAAGAAAATGGCAACCCACTCCAGTGTTCTTCCCTGAGAAATCCCATGGACAGAGAAGCCTAGTGGGCTATACTCCATGGGGTCACAAAGAGATAAGACTGAGCAACTGAACACATTAATTCTATCTGGATTGCAGAGCATTCTTCCAGAGGAAATATAACTAGTACAAGACAGAAGCCATGAAACAAGAAGAGGATGTTATTTCTAAAAGAAAAAAAAACGAATAAAATAGAAAGAATGAGAAAAAACTTTAGAGACTCAGAGTACAAAGAAACACCTAGGAATGAGAATAAAATGGCAGAGATAAAAGCAATAGAGACCAATATAAGACAGAGAATCATTCAGGCAACTGTACATTTAAAAGATAAGAATTCCAGAAATAGGAAGCAGGAAACCAAAGGGCAAGAAATCACAAAAGAAATGAGTCAAGAAAAAAAAAAGTCCTAGAATTGAAGTTCATGAATTTCGATTGACAGGGCCCGTTAAGCACCCAGCAGAAAGATAGAGAAGCAATACTTTCAAAATTCTCAGAGGAAATAACTTCCAATATGAAATGAGCAGCCAAACTACTAAACAAGCATGAGATTAGTACATGAAGTCAGACATTTTCAGGAAGCGACCAGGCAATGCCCTGCCAAAATAAAGGAATATATCAAGAAAGACCTCGAAACCCAAAAGCGGGACATTTATTTATCTAAGGATAAAATCAAAGAAAACCCCAGGATGATGTAAATGGAGTTCCAGGATGGCAGCTGGTCACCAGGTATAGAAGCAACCAATTCAGAGTAGAGCAGATCTGACGGCCCAAGGATAGAGGCCAACAGGAAGAGAAAGTGAAAGTTGCTCAGTCTGTGTCTGACTCTTTGTGAACCCATGGACTATACAATCCACAGAATTCTCCAGGTCAGAATACTGGAGTGGGTAGCCTATCCCTTCTCCAGTGGATCTTCCCGACCCAGGAATTGAACCATGGTCTCCTGCATTGCAGGTGGATTTTTTTTACCAGCTGAGCTACCAATGATTCTGAATGTATTCAAAAGGTATGAAAGACAGTTAAATTCTCATCTTCTGTAGCAGGAATTCAGTGGATAATACCTGAAACTGAATAAAAGAAGTAAGTAGCAATGTAAGTAAGCATATCTCTTACATTAATAGTTAGAGAAGTAGAATCCAAAGAAACAAGTGGTTTTGTGAAAGAGGCAAGAAATGGAGAAAAGGAAATGGGTGACTCCTCTTTTTGGCCTTTTGGCTAAGATCAAGTGGTGGCTCAGACGGAAAGCGTCTGTCTACAATGTGGGAGACCTGGGTTCGATCCCTGGGTCGGGAAGCTCCCTGGAGAAGGAAATGGCAACCCACTCCAATACTCTTGCCTAGAAAATCCCCTGGACAGAGGAGTCTGGTGTCCATGGGGTCGCAAAGAGTTGGACACGACTGAGCGACTTCACTACATTTTATTATAGTTTTTTATTCAAAGTTGACACTTAAAATCACATGGATGAACATTTTAGGGGTTGTTTTTAGTTTAAATAAATTCAATTTTTAAATCACGTGGATGTATGACTTTGATGAAAATTTAAACTAGATATAAAAAAAGAGAGACGCAGTGGGGTAAGAATTGGATCTGGGGATTAACAGTTTCCCGCTTAAGAGTTTCTATAACAAACCCAGAAAATAGGACCCCATATAAGGCTGTCTAGGAGACATGGGTTTGATTCCTTTGGTCGGGAAGATCCACTAGAGGAGAAAATGGCAACCCACTTCAGTAGTCTTACCTGAAAAATCCCATGGACAGGGAAGCCTGAAAGGCTACAGCCCATAGGGACGCAAAGAGTCAGACACAACTGAGCAAATGAGCATGCAGGTAATGCTGTCTACCCCGTTTTTTTCTCTCTCTTTTTTGCCATGCTGCCCAAGGGCTTTCTCTAGTTGCAGCCAGTGAGAGCTACTCTGTGTGTGGTACGTGGGCTTCCCATTGCAGGGGCTTCTTTTGTTGCAGAGCATGGGCTCTAGAGTGCAGGCTCTGTAGTTGTGGCCCAGGAGCTCAGAATTGCGGCTTGCAGGCCCAAGACAGTGTAGGCTTCCGTAGTTGTGACACATGGGCTTAGCTGCTCCATGGCATGTGATAGCTTTCCAGAACAGGTATCGAGCCTGTGTCCCCTGTATTGGCAGGCTGATTTCTTTCCACTGTGCCTCCAAGGAAGTCCTACCCACTAGTTTTTCATTTGAGAGATTCAAAGAAATACAATATGCTTTTGCATGTATATTCATGAATGTCCAGGAGGCATGGAGCTAATTGCAAGCTAATATGTAATCTCAACACCTGCTCGTGTTAGCTATATAACTGGAATTGGATGAATGACTTCAATAGCCTGAGCTTCCCCAGCCATAAAATAAAAGTGATGACAGTATCTTCCTCTTAGGTTACTTGAAAGGAGTAGATGAGGTAGTAGGTGCATACCTGGCACATAGTAGGTCCAGGTTCCTCTCCAATGTTTGCTTCCTTATCCACTTCTTCTACTGGAGTTTGTTTAGGTATACTAAGAGACACACACAGTAGTCAGCCAAAAGTGTTTTAATGAAACCCAGGAATCAGCTGAAGACAGGCTCAGGACAACGTTATCTTCATTATTGGGCCCTCAGCTTCAAGCATTAGTTAATCGTGGCGATGTATTTGGCTGGAACTTGGGCTTCACGCAGCACAGTTTACCACTCAGGCAAAAAACATAGACTTTTTCATTCCTGGAACATGTTTCCCGGCAGTTGCCATGAAAATTCCAGCATTTTTCAGTGCTGCCTGATACAAAGAGAAAAAAAGAAGGAAGCCAGGATCAGTCCTGTGGGGAAATAAATCCTGGCTTGAAAGGACTGACAGCCAGGCAGAAAAAGGAGGACCACTGAAAATGGGGGCATCACCTCTAGATTTACAGTGGTGTTATAGTCTCACACTCTTTCTGGACACCCCATTCCAATCCCAGCCCACCCCTAATGGTCCTTCTCTTAGAGTCAGTGGGTTATAATGACTAGGAGCATGGACTCTTGGAACTCATACAACTGGATTTGAAATTTGTCTACAACACAAGCCAACTGGAAGACCTCAAGCAGGTTATTTCATTTCTCAGATCATCCATTTCCTCTTTTCTAAAACAGAGATATAGCACCTGTCTCAAGCTACTGTTGGGATAAAGCGAAATAGTGCATAAAAATACAAGCATTAAATAAATTTAGATATAACATTACAGAGCCTCAGAAAGACTCACATGTTTTAAAAATTATTTTATAAGTAAGATTAAACTAGAAGGAACATATGATCAAAAAATGCAAGAGATAATGGCTTAAAATAAAGATAGGATGATAAGGAGGATTTCTGAATCAAAAAGAAAGAGATAAAAAGGAATAAATGAGTGTTACAAATATTCATGACAAACAAAAAAGTTTCAACATACAAATAATAGGAACAACCAAAGAAGAAAACAAAATCAAGGGAATGGAAAAATACTACAAACTAGGTTCAATAAATGTTCCTAAACAGAAAAAGATTTGAAAGCATGTACTACAAAAGTACACAGCATATCTGAAAATATTGACCCAAGACAAGATACATTCTCCTAAAATTACTGGACAAAAGGAAACAAAGCTTTAGGCATTTAGGCCCCTAAAATAAGATGACATAAAGGAAAAAAAATTTTAACTGTACTTGGACTTTTTGAGAGCAACGCTTTATCTAAGAAAAAAATGGTGTCATATTTTCAAGATATTCAAGAAAAGTGTTATAATCAAAAAACTAACTTCTAAATACAAAGGACAAAAACAGACTGGTATCAACATACTGAAACGTGTAGTGGATATATGTTCTGACAATATAGAGACATTACAATTCAAAAATGGGAGAATACTGGTGACAGTCTATGTACAAATTTTAACTAGATTGAGTAATCATGTTATTCTGGTACTGTTGATTTTGTTATACACTATACATAAACTATTGTATATGTGATGAGGGAGACATCAAATGAGCAATTGTGGAATACTCTAACTATCATCCTCTGTGATCTTAAAAACCAAGATTCTCAACACAAGGAAAAAATACTGATTTCAACAGAAATGAATGGAAAAAGAAATGTGGTATATACAAAAAATGACATAGTATTCAACCATTAAAAGAGTGAAATTTTGCCATTTGCAATAACATGGAATGACTTGGATGGTATTATGCCAAGTAAAATAATAAACCTAAAAAATAAAACAAACCAGTGACAAAAAAAAAATATAACAAAAACCATATAAAAACAAAAATATATTAAAAAAACCATATAACAACAACAACAAAAATCAGACTTACATATAGAGAATAAACTACCACTGGGAAAGGGGACCAGGGAGGGCAAGATAGAGGTAGGTGATTAAGAGGCACAAACTACTATATATAAAAAAATAAGCTACAAGGTTACGGTGTATGTCACAGGGAATATGGTCAATATTTTACAACAACTTTAAAAGGAATATAACCTTTAAAGACTGTGAATCACTATGTCATACACTTGAAACTTATATAATATTGTACATCAACTATACTTCAATTTTTAAAAATCTGATATGGTATAGAAATTGTTCTGATTTGTGCTCTGTATTTGAATTGGAAGTACCAGTATAAACCCACAAGTATTTTATTGTCTAAGTATGTGGACAGATGGATGGATAGAAATTTTTNTTGTACATCAACTATACTTCAATTTTTAAAAATCTGATATGGTATAGAAATTGTTCTGATTTGTGCTCTGTATTTGAATTGGAAGTACCAGTATAAACCCACAAGTATTTTATTGTCTAAGTATGTGGACAGATGGATGGATAGAAATTTTTCCAGTTCTAATGAATGAAAAAAAGTTAAGAAATGTTGACCAATACAAATTAGTATTCTTAAGACTCATATTGTAGTCTAATAATATCATTTCCCACTAAAATAAAAGAAACCAATACCTTGGCAATGTGACTTTTTCCAGTTCCAGTTAAGAAATTGTAAGATGAGCCTAAAACTGTTCTATCATACCGAGAGCTAAATGGAAGAAATTCCCATGGGTCAAGAATAGAAAGCTCTGTGCTTCAATAGGAATAATTGCAATAGATGGAACTGTGGCTTAGAACCATGAGTCCAAAATAATATTTAGGAGAAACAAATTGTTTGTCCTCAGAGGTTAACAGAAAATGAATTCATTAACTTGCAAACTGAAAAGCAAAGACAGAATCAAGCATTTGTCCTTCGTCTCCCCTTTGAACTCTCAAAATCACAAGGTAACCAAATAGCAGATGAAGAGAAGCACGTCCTTTATAAGCAGTTCAGCTAATAAATGAATGTCCTTCCCAGCATATCTGCATGGCTCACCCCCTCATTTCCTTCATGTCTTTGTTCTAATTTGTTTCAGTGGGGTATTCCCTTACATCCCTCCTTAAATTCTACATCTCCCTCCTCTGATGCTTCAATCAGCCTTGCCAATCAGAGGGGCAAAAAAAGCTCAGCACAACTCTCACCCTATACGAAGCTTATCCAAACCACTGAACTAACCTTCAGTTCAGTTCAGTTCAGTCGCTTAGTCATGTCCGATTCTTTGCAACCCCATGAATCTCAACACACCAGGCCTCCCTGTCCATCACCAGTTCCCGGAGTTCACTCAGACTCANCTTTCTGGAAACAGCCATTGTTACAAGTTTACTATGAATGGATCTAAAAATGAAGTAACGATAATAGCCATCCTCTGTTGAATATTCAACTCTGCACCAGGGTTCCTCACAAAAATCATATGAGATAACTATTAATATTTTCACTCTACAAATAAGAAAACTGAGTCTCCTGACAGTTTTGATTCCTGCTTATGATTCATCCAGCCTGGTGTTTCACGTGATGTACTCTACATAGAAATTAAATCAGCAGGGTGACAGTATACAGCTGTTGTACTCCCTTCCCAATTCTGAACCAATGTATGCTTCATGTCCAATTGTAACTGTTGCTTCTTGACCAGTATACATGTTTCTCAGGAGACAGATAAGGTGGTCTGGTACTCCCATCTCTTCAAGAATTTTCCATAGTGTGTTGTGATCTACACAATTGAGGGGTAGTTTCAACATTCTTTGGCATTGTCCTTTGGGACTAGAATGAAAACTGACCTTTTCCAGACCTATGGCCACTGCTGAGATCCTCAAATTTGCTGACGTACTAGGAACAGCACTTTAAGAACATCATCTTTTAGGATTTTAAATAGCTCAGCTGGAATTCTGTCAATTCCATTAACTTTGTTCACAGTAATACTACCCAAAGCCCACTTGACTTTACACTCCAGAATGTCTGGCTCTAGGTGAGTGACCACACCACCATGGTTATCTGAGTCATTAAGTCCTTTCTTGTATAGTTCTTCTGTGTATTCTTGCAACTTCTTAATCTCTTCTGTTTCTGTTAGGTCCTTACTGTTTCTGTCCTTTATTGTGCTCATCCTTACATGAAATGTTCCCTTGATAGCTCCAATTTTCTTGACGAGATCTTTAGTCTTTCCCATTCTATCACTATCCTCTATTTCTTTGCATTGTTCATTTAAGAAGGCCTTCTTATCTCTCCTTGGTATTCTCTGGAACTTGGCATTCAGTTGGGTATATTGTTCCCTTTCCCCCTTACCTTTAGCTTCTCTTCTTTTCTCAGCTATTTGTAAAGCTTCCTCAGACAATCACTTTGCCTTCTTGCATTTCTTTTTCTTTAGGATAGTTTTGGTCACTGCTTCCTGTATAATGTTACAAATCAACATCCATAGTTCTTTAGGCACTCTGTCTACCAGATCTAATCCCTTGAATCAACTTGTCACCTCCAGTGTATAAACCTAAGGGATTTTATTTAGGTCATCCCTGAATGGCCTAGTGGTTTTCCCTACTTTCTTCGATTTTTTTTTTAACTTTATTTATTTATTTAGACTGCATTGGATCTTGGTTGCAGCACGCAGGTTTGGTTGCTCAATAGAACGTGGGATTTTAGTTCCCCAGCCAGGGATCAAACCCACGTCTCCTGCATTGGAAGGCCAATTCTTAGCCACTGGACTGCCAGGGAATTCCCTACTTTCTTCAACTTAAGCCTGAATTTTGCAATAAGGAGTTCATGATCTGAGCCACAGTCAGCTCCAGGTCTTATTTTTACTGACTGTATAGAGCTTCTCCATCTTTGGCTGCAAAGAACATAATCAATCTGATTTTGGTATTGACCATCTAGTGATGTCCATGTGTAGAGTTGTCTCTTGGATGGTTGGTAGAGGGTGTTTGCTATGACCATCATGTTTTNGACTGTATAGAGCTTCTCCATCTTTGGCTGCAAAGAACATAATCAATCTGATTTTGGTATTGACCATCTAGTGATGTCCATGTGTAGAGTTGTCTCTTGGATGGTTGGTAGAGGGTGTTTGCTATGACCATCATGTTTTCTTGACAAAACGCTATTAGTCTTGCCCTGTTTCACTTTTCCAAGGCCAAAGTTGCATGTTACTCCTGGTATCTCTTGACTTCCTACTTTTGAACTCCAATTCCCTATGATGAGAAGGACATCTTTTTTGGTGTTAGTTCTAGAAGGTGTAGGTCTTCATAGAACTGGTCAACTCCAGCTTCTTCAGCATTAGTGGCTGGGGCATAGACTTGGATTACTGTGATGTTGAATGGTTTGCCTTGGAAATGAACCAAGATCATTCCGTCATTTTTGAAGTTGCAATCAAGTACTTGTGTTTTAGACTTTTGTTGACTATGAAAGCTATTCCATTTCTCCATAATAAATATAATGGTCATCTGAGTTAAATTTGCCCATTCCTGTCTGTTTTAGTTCATGGATTACTAAACTATCAATGTTCAGTATTGCCACCTCATGAAACTTTGACATTCCCAGGTGAGCCCAATCTTCAAGTGACAGATATGAGCAGAAAACCATGGAGTCTTTCCAGAAGAAGCCAAAGGCATTATTCTTACACATTTTTTTCTGTACATTTTGGGATTAACTAAATGATTTTTTAATGTCATGATCATTAACAATTAATCAGAAGTTACTCTGTTTTAAGTATTCTTCTAAGAACTTTATATATTTTACTCATTTAATCTTTTTAACAATTCAGTGGGCTATGTAACATTAAGTCTTTTTATCCACGAAAACCTTAAGTCAGTAGAGCCTAAGTTATTTATACAATTTCAGAAAGCTAACAATTTGAAGGTTAGGCACTCAACCTAAATCTATCTGACTTAAAAACTCATGATCCTGAAATAGTATACAGCACAGGCTTGATAAATTCGATATAAAGTGACATGAGTGACACAAAGGAGCCAATCACAAGAAAATTGATAAGAATATTTCAGGTGAAGGGCATGGCAAGTGCAAGCAGATATAGTGTGTTCAATGGAAAGAATAAAGGCTAGTATGGCTGAAGAATAGGGCATGAATGGGAACTGATATGAGATAAAGCCAGAGAGCTACATAGCAACTGGATCAAGAAAGTCAGGGAGAAGAGTTTGAATTTTATACAAAATTGCAAAGTTAACAGAAAATCACAGAGTCAAGACTGTATCTTTTCCTCCACCCTCCACACCAAAATTCTCTATGTATCCAGGCACTTTAGACAGTAGGGTCTCTTCTCTCAGGGAGGACAGCATCCAACAGATACATTTCTGCCCCATTCCCTAGCCACCAGAATAGAAAACTGCGTTTTGCGATTTTTTTTTGCAAATTGTTGAGTAGAAAAAAAAAAAAACTGCGTATATTTAATGTATACAACGTGATGAGTTTGAACATAAGCATTTGGTGCTGTTTTTATAGCCCAAACTAGGATGAAATTACATTTTATAATTCCTTTCCCTGTGTGGAATCAAGTCAGGCTTTGCCACAAACTCTTCTCTCTCTTTTCTTTCTTCTTTTTGCATGATATGGGGAGTTGGAAATGAAGCAGCATCCCTGTGATCTGAAGGCCGTCACTGGTTAGAGGCCGTAAGGCGTGTCTGCGAGTTGCAGTCTGCCTTCATTGTTCCCTGCTACACGTCAGCTCTCCTTCCCAGCTGCCAGCCCTTCTGACCAAACTGACCCAGGTTCAGGCCCCAAACTACACACCTCTCTGTGAACGCAACAAAGGCCCATATAGTCAAAGCTATAGTTTTCCCAGTAGTCGTATATAGATGTGAGAGTTGGACCGTAAAGAAAGCTGAGCATCCAAGAACTTATGCTTTTAAATTGTGGTGCTGAAGAAAACTCTTGAGAGTCCCTTGGATTGCAAGGAGATCAAGACAGTTAATCGTAAAGGAAATCAACTGTGAATATCCACTGGAAGGGCTGTTGCTGAAGCTCCAATACTTTGGCCACTTGATGCCAAGAGCCAGCTCCTTGGAAAAGATCCTGATGCTGGGAAAAATTGAAGGCAAAAGAAGGGGGCAGCAGAGGATGAGATGGTTAGATAGCAACACCAACTCAATGGACACAAGTTTGAGCAAACTCAGGGAGATAGTGGAGGACAGAGGAGCCTGGCGTGCTACAGTCCATGCGGTCACAAAGAGCTGGACAAGACTAAGCAACTGAACCACAAATGAATTCAAATAGGCAGTAGTTTTGAAGAGCAAGTAACTTTTCATAGGCTTCTGCACCAGCTCCTTCAGCAACCCCAGAGAGCTCTTTACTTTCCCAGCCCTTCCCACAATTGAATAGTCTCATCCTTGTAATAAATTCCTTAACCCATAATGCTGATAGCAGTGCTGCTGCTTCCCTAATTGAGTCTTAACTAACATATGTTTGAAATAATGAGCTTCCTTAACAGAATGAAGGGATTCCCGAGTGATTCAGTGATGAAGAATCCGCATGCCAATGCAAGAGACACAGGAGATGAAGCTTTTATCTCTGGGTCAGGAAGATCCCCCAGAGGAGGAAATGGTAACCCACTCCTGTATTCTCACCTGGAGAATCCCATAAACAGAGGAGCCTGGTGGGCTACAGTCCTCGGGGTCACAAAGAGTTAGAAATGTCTGAGTACACACATGCAACAGAAATGAACAACAATCATGGATTTCTAGGCCTGAGTTCTTCCTAGCTACTGTCTCTTCTTCATCTTAAAGGTTTTAGAAAGAGTTGTTTACAGTTACTGATCTCATTCCTTCACTTACCTTTCAGTCTTCAACCTCCTCAATCTGTTTTCTGTCCCTACAAAAATGGTTTTCAATGTTAATTTGTCTCATAAGCCATTGTTGTTGTTTAGTCATTAAGTCATGTCCTACTCTTTGCGACTCCATGGACTGTAGCCCACCAGGCTCTTCTGTCCACGGGATCATGCTTTTATACCCTTGACATCTGTGTCAAATAGGGTCCAGTCAAGAAATGGAAGTCATATAGCATACTTAATGTATGGAATCAGTTACATTGCTGTTGGAAGGCAGAAAGAGCAAAAAGAGAACCCTGAGGAAACAGGTATTAGTAACCACAGATTTTTCTGGTAGTCATGTACGGATGTGAGAGTTGGGCCATAAAGAAGGCTAAGTGCGGAAGAATTGAGGCTTTCAAACTGCGGTGCTGGAGAAGACTCTTGAGAGATCAAACCAGTCAATCCTAAAGGAAATCAACTTCAAATATTCACTGGAAGGACTGATCTTGAAGCTGAAGTTCCAATACTCTGACCACCTGATGCTAAGAGCCAACTCATTGGAAAAGACCTTAATCCTGGGGAAGACTGAAAGCAACAGAAGCAGCGGGCAGCAGAGGATGATATGGTTAGATAGCGTCACTGACTGAATGGCTGCGAATACTTGTGAGAGCGCACAGCCAGACTCCTGCTGGGAGCTGCATCTCTTCCTTCCATTCTCCTGCCTATTTTAGGCCCCGTTACAGTATATTTCTCACGTTCAACACCAACGAAAGCCTCTGTACAGATCTCCCCTTGCCTGGAAAGCCACGTGGGCTCATCCACCTAGCGGTTTGGTCCTTGTTTCTCAAAACATGGTTCACTGCGATCTTCTCTACAAATGACGTTCCGGGTTTCACGTGCGTGGCGCCCCCTGGTGGTCCCTTGACTGGCAGTCGAAGCCTATCGCGTGACCTAAATGAGAAAAGGCAGTATGCCAGCTCTGGGCGTGCGGGGGCCGTGCCCGTGGGCGGCGGAGGGCACATGCGGGTGACATCTGTTCCGGCTGGAGCAAAGGAGCGGGAGCCAGAGAGGCCAGAGCACTCCACCATTAGCTTTGCCATCGCATCACATTGCCAAGCTGCTTTGCCATTGCCGCGTCCCTTGGCCACTTGTAGCCATGAAGCTCCTTTCGCTGATTCTGGCCGGACTGCTGCTCTTGTCCCAGCTCACTCCAGGTAACCTGGACCTCTTCAGGGGAAGGGCACAGGGTGCGGAGAGAGAGATCTGGACGCAGAATCCCACGGGCGGGGAGGATGGGCTGCCGGGCCTCCTGCAGTCACCTTGTGGAGGAGGAGCCCTCCCTGGCGGCCAGGCAGCAGATCTAGGCACCAGCTACAACGTGGAGAGCTTCTTGCTCAGTCACCCCATCCTGCTGTCCCAGGGAGCATGCTCAGGGGGGTTAGCTTGTGAAGAAGAATGCATAGGATGAGTAGGAGAAGCAGGAGGAGGATACACAATAGTGGCCACGTCACAAAATAGACCCCAGAATGATCTAGGCTTAATACAAACTGCAGCCACCTTAAGGAGAAAGCAAAGCTCATCTTTAACTTGTTACCGTCTCTGTGCCAGTCCCTGTGTTGGGAAGCTAGGACCACAGAGATAAATGACATGGCCTGGGAGGGATTCAGACTTCCCAGATGGCGCAGTGGTAAAGAACCCGCCTGCCAATGCAGAAGAGGTGAGACAGTCGGGTTCGATCCCTGAGTGGGAGAGATCCCTGCAGCCCATGGGGTCGCAAAGGTCAGTCATGACTGAAGCCACTGAGCACCCGCACTGGGAGGCACCCACTGGGAGAGGTGTGAAATAGCATTTGCCCAGAGCGCCGTGAGCTGTGTTACAGGGGATCTGGGGTCCTGAGGTGCACAAGGGAGACACCAGCCCAGGCTGAGGGCCAGGAGAGATCTCCCGGAGGGATACTCTGAGTCCTGAAAAATGGTTAGAAATTAGAAGGGGAGGGAGAAGAGGTGGAAAAGGAAGGTTGTCCCGGACAGAATTCAGCTAATAGCAAAGGTCCGGATATGGGAGACAGCACCATGCCTTCAGGAAACTAGCCCATGATGGAAGGGTGGGTTAAGGGTGTGGCAAGGGGTAAGACTGAAAGTGTTAATCGCTCAATAGTGTCCAACTCTTTGCGACCCCATGAACTGTAGCCCATCAGAGTCCTCTGTCCTAGGATTCTCCAGGCAAGAATACTGTAGTGGGTAGCCACTCCCTTATCCAGGGAATCTTCCCAACTCAGGGATCGAATCCAGCTTTCCTGCATTGCAGGTAGATTCTTTACCGTCTGAGTCACCAGGGAAGCCCAGGACCTGGAAGCCCAGGGTTAAGGGTGTGGCAAGGGTTAAGACTGCAAAAGCAGTCAAGGTCCAGGTCTTGATGAGCCTTGACTGCCAGTTGAGGAGCCATGGGAAAGCTTAAGCAAAAAAGGGCTATTCTACCAACTCTAACATCGCTGTCTGGCCCCTCTTGCTCAACTGACAGAAACTTCTGCTCAGCCAAGGCTTTCACCTCACCTGTCCACAGGGCTGAAATATATAAATTTCCTCACCTCAGCCCTGGTACTTGCCTGTGGCAAATTCCTGAAATACTACTCAGCTGGGGATAGAGAGGAAAGCCCCAGAACCTGGGTTAAACACTGCTCAATCATTTTCTGACTCTGTAACCTCGGGTAAGCAGCTCAGCGGCTCAGAGCTTCAATGTCCTCATTTCTCAATCTGCTACAACAAAGGCATGTGTATAGTAACATCAGTTTTTTTTTTTTTTAATGTAGCTTCTTCACTTTATGTAACTCATTTCAATTTCCCCAGGAAATTCCATCCTGCTGATGCGATGGTTGGGGAGAGGGGTGGTGGAAGGCGCTGAGGGATTGTGCCTAAACTCCACAGTTTAACAAATGCTCATCAGTTCTGGTTTAAAACAGTTTCAAGTTAATTCAGTCTCTTTTGAATAAACATTTGAGTAAGTCTTTGAGAATTTCTTCTGTTCCCTTTCTGTTTCTGAGGATAGCACCTGGATTTAGAAGTTAACTAGATGTCATGATTTAATTTATTGGCTCATTCAACAAACGTGAAAGTCACTCAGTCATGTCTGACTCTTTGCAACCCCATGGACTGTACAGTCTGTGGAATTCTCCAGGCCAGAATACTGGAGTGGGTAGCCTTTCTCTTCTCCAGGGGATCTTCCCAACCCAGGGACTGAACCTAGGTCTTCCACATTGTGGGCGGATTCTTTACCAGCTCAACCACAAGGGAAGCCCAAGAATACTGGAGTGGGTAGCCTATCCCTTCTCCAGGGGATCTTCCTGACCCAGGAATCAAACCAGAGTCTCCTGCATTGCAGACGGATTCTTTACCAACAGAGCTATCAATAAACATCTTGAACAAATTTCATATTCCAGGCACTGTGATAGGTGCAGGAGGTAGTGCAGTGAACACATGAGAACAAAACAAGGTAAGCAAATCTTTAGCCTCTTGGAGTTTGCATTCTGTTGAGAGAAGCAGAAACTTTTTAAAATAAGCGAAACATAAGACATGTCAGGTGGTGAGTACAATGAGCAGAGTAGGTGGGAAAGGGGATGGGAGCTACCACAGGGATGTAAATTTGCTATTTTAAAGGGGTGCTCATGGAATGGCCCACCCTGACCTGAGGGAGGATAAGAGATGATCCCTATGAATTTATGGAGAATATTCAAGCTGGTGGGAATGTGAAGTGCAGAGGCCCTGGGGCAGGCTCATGAGGAGCTAGAGCCCCATGCTGGACCTTCACTGACTTCTGCGGCAAGGTCCATTGTGTGTGATCCATGACTGAGGAAACTTCTTGGTCCTGTTGAGATCCCCACTGACTCAGCCCTTCATCTCAGTCAAATCTGCCATCTAATCCCTAGGTTTAGGCTGTTCACACACAGCCCCTCCCACTCCTTTCTGCACAGGGGTCTACGGCTGGCAGGTCTCTCAGGCTCTCAGCTCATCACCTGTTCTATTTCCACTGGAGACAAGAGGGAACTGAGGACTTTCCTGATTACTTTATGCCACAGGAGAGGAGAGGGAGATGCTCAACCACTTCCCTCAGGCATTTCTAATCTAATTCCCCTCCAGATGGCACCATAACGTGTTGGTACTGTTAGCAATTTCCCTGGCCTACCCTCTGTGGGCAGAAAGTAAATCCCCTCTTCTCTAGTAGTTTCTCCAGGCCAATCTGGGTGTTTGTAGCAAGAGATTCTCTTGCCCCCTGCCTTTCTCACATGACTTATCTCTACTTCTTAAGTGTTCAGGTTGAACAGCAGGCCCTAGTCTGGGGGCCCTGGGATGGGGGCGGGGGGCGGGGGNAGCCTTTGACTGTGTGGATCACAATAAACTGTGGAAAATTCTGAAAGAGATGGGACTACCCGACCACCTGACCTGCCTCTAGTATGCAGGTCAGGAAGCAACAGTTAGAACTGGACATGGAACAACAGACTGGTTCCAAATCAGAAAAGGCGTCTGTCAAGGCTGTATATTGTCACCCTGCTTATTTAACTTCTATGCAGAGTACATCAGGNACCACCTGACCTGCCTCTAGTATGCAGGTCAGGAAGCAACAGTTAGAACTGGACATGGAACAACAGACTGGTTCCAAATCAGAAAAGGCGTCTGTCAAGGCTGTATATTGTCACCCTGCTTATTTAACTTCTATGCAGAGTACATCAGGAGAAACCCTGGGCTGGAAGAAGCACAAGCTGGAATCAAGATTTCTGGGAGAAATATCAATAACCTCAGATATGCAGATGACACCACCCTCAGTGGCAGAAAGTGGAGAACTAAAGAGCCTCTTGATGAAAGTGAAAGAGGAGAGTGAAAAAGCTGGCTTAAAGCTCAACATTTAGAAAACTAAGATCATGGCATCCAGTCCCATCACTTCATGGCAAATAGATGGGGAAACAGTGACAGACTGTTTTGGGGGGCTCCAAAATCACTGCAGATGGTGATTGCAGCCATGAAATTAAAATACACTTCCTGCTTGGAAGGAAAGTTATGACCAACCTAAACAGCATATTAAAACGTAGAGACTTTACTTTCCCAGCAAATGTCCATCTAGTTGAGGCTATTGTTTTTCCAGTAATCATGTATGGATGTAAGAGTTGGATTATAAAGAAAGCTGAGGACCAAAGAATTGATGTTTTTGAACTGTGGTGTTGGAGAAGACTCTTGAGAGTCCCTTGGACTGCAGGGAGATCCAACCAGTCCATCCTAAAGGAGATCAGTCCTGAATGTTCATTGGAAGGACTGATGCTAAAGCTGAAACTCCAATACTTTGGCCACCTGACGCGAAGAGCTGACTCATTGGAAAAGATTCTGATGCTGGGAGAGATTGGGGGCAGGAGGAGAAGGAGGGCAACAGAGGATGAGATGTTTGGATGGCATCACTGACTCAATGGACAGGAGTTTGGATAACTCTGGGAATTGGTGATGGACAGGGAGGCCTGGTATGCTGCGGCCCATAGGGTCACAAAGAGTCAGACATGACTGAGTGACTGAAATGTGAACTTTCAGCTTTGACATTCAACGAATATATCCATTTATTAGTTTGAATTATAGACATGGAACTAAGGGGAGAAACTTCGAACACAGGTATGAGTACCTAGTCATCTCCAGTGATGAAGCTAGTATAGAAGGAAAAAGTACTGTACAGAAAGAATGCTCAAATGAGAAATGGGCTGATATCACTTTAATGTTAAGCATGTGAAGAATGAACCAGTAAAAGAGTGAGAAAGAATGATTTGAAGTGTAGGAGGAGAAAAAGGATAGGAAAGAGCCTCAGAATAAATAAATGAGTAAAGAGACACAGAATAAATTTCCAGGATGTTGAAGCTGTCTAGAAGTCAGGTAAGATAACACTTGAACGGTTAATTAAATCATTGGGAAAGTTCTGGTTGCACTAGCCAGAGCAATTTCAACAGAAAGATGGGAAGAGAAGCTGGGTCATTAACCCTAAGTGAGTAAGACTCTGAAAGAAAATTTAATCTCAAGACTTATAACTTTGGAGACCAAGACCTGGGTTTGAGTTCCTATCCTCTCTCTCCTCTCAGTACATGGTTTACACAAATCACTTAATCCCTTAGGGTTTAAATTCCTTCCTCAGGTGAAAAACAGAAATAAAAACTTTTCCCCCAGCCACCCAACGTGTTATATTTTTCTGAGAGTCAAATGAATTAGTTTGGTAAATATACATTCTTAACTATAATTTTGTGTTCTACAAGGTGAGATATTGCTGAACTAGTAATAGAGATGGCGCTAATGCATCTATGCAATGAATGGTTTCCAGTAAATCTCCACAATAGTCAATGTTTTAAATTTTTGGCCATTTAAAATACCTAAATTTGCTTGGGAAAGCAGCAAATTTTTTTAAATGTGAACAGTCATGCTACAATGTTTTTCTTTCTTCTTCTTTCCTGTTCTTTTCATTCCTCCTTCCTTCCTCTCTTTCTCTTTTCTTCATTTCACCTGTATGTTTTCTTCAGGAAAAGCAGAATACAAACAAAATGAAGACTTACTGCCTCTTAGAAAAGAGATTTTAATAAATAGTGAAAGGGTGGGACAAAGAACATGCAGACCGATATAGGCTTGGAAAAGAGAAAATACTTACGATTAAAAATAGATATAAACTGTTCTTCAAATTATCACACTTACCAAGGCCACAACTGTGCAAAGGGGCAGCAACATTTTGAAATTAGGGACTGTTATTTGGCTAAGAAATACTCATCAGGAGGGGACCTTAAACATCAAGGGAAAAGTATGAAGACAAAGGAAAAAAATCTAAAAAAGAAAGTAGATAGTAGAAATAAAAAGGAAACAAAAAGATAGAGGGAGAGTAAAGAAAAAACAGAATAAGATGGGAAGAGGCCTTTAACTTTAGTGATCAGCTTGGATGGGAACCACGACCCTGCCATCCCCTAGCTTTTTGACCTTGAACAAATTACATAACCATTTGAGCTTCTTTGCATGTGTTCTCAATCGCTCAGTCCTACCTGACTCCTTGCCACCCTTTGGACTGTAGCTTGCCAGGCTCCTCTGTCAATGGGAATTCTCTAGGCAAGAATACTAGAGTAGGTTGTCATGCCCTCCTCCAGGGCATCTTCCTGACCCAAGGATCGAAGAAGGGTCTCTTGCACCGCAGGTGGATTCCTTACTCTCTGAGCCACCAGGGAAGCCCCTGAGCCTCTTCCTGTGTCTATTAATGTTGACAATCACAAACACTTCATAAAGTCGTTGTGAGCATTAAATGAGAAAGTAAGTGCCAAGGGGATGTCTGGTACACCAGAAGTATTCACCAACGAGTAGATGTTACAATATTTTTTTTTAATTAAAGGTCTCTATTTCGGTTGGAGAACCAGTCCAACTCCACACTCTGAACAGACCAGAATAAGAGAAAACAATTCTGCAACAGTATGCCTTACACTATGGTAGTTGCCCAGCCACGAGGGTGGACTCATTCAAATATTGCTGTGTCCCTTATCTTCTAGTCATTTCCTCTACCTTTACTAGAAATTAACAACTCTTTCCACTGCATCTGGTTTAGAGATTCTGAATACTGTATGTACTAAAAGCTACAGTCGACTATAAACCGCTAAAAATTACCACATTATTTATGCAGAGTCGTCAGCTTCCCTGTCTCTGATGACCCCATATTATCACACTCTGGAATTAGAAACCCTGCATTTGCAATTTGACTATTTTGGATTTGGGTTTTCACAACATGTAGTTTGCACAGTAATAATACTTATAGATTTTTCATTTTTCTACAGAAATTAATTGCCTAAACCACAATGATTTATAGTCACACTGAACATGATTATTAATTTTCCTGATGATTATACCTGTGGGCGGCAACAAATCTACTCGTGATAGGCCTGGCTTTGAATTGCTGCTAAAACTAAAATGTCCATAAGGTAATAACAACTAATTTTACCTTAATCAACTTACACTTAAAAGAATTTAATATAGGGCACTTGTGCCTTGTGGGGAAACTTGTTTGAAATATAAGGTGCTGAGTTATTTATGAGAATAATTATATATTTGTTACTCTAGTTTATACTGGGAAATCAGAATCTGAAATTAGTCTGAGATACATTAAAAAAATATAATGAACAGTAGAGTTGCACGCACTAAAGAACTTTTGCACTAAAATAAATATATAACCTGTTATAGCTGCTCTGGTTATGGAAAAGAAGATGATTAAATCTCACTACACCATGCGGCCTTTTTTTTTCTTCTCTTATCCTGCTAGTTCCTTAAACGGCTATCTTCGTTAACAAAAAAGGTAAGGCATTTGATACCTAACAGTCATGTCCTTGCTTCTTCATTACTCACCCTAAAATTGTCTTTAAAAGGATTTCTCTCGTATTCCAATGAGTATAGGTCCCTGTCAATGGCTCATGATGAAGCGAAAGAATGGTAGACTGGAAAAATCGAACCCAGATCAGACAGTCTTTTGTCTTACAAACACTCCTTGTTCATATTATGGTACTGGGAGGTTCATTCATTTCTGTAGATTAGTTTCCCTCTATTACAAATTACAACAAAGAGAAGGGTCTGATTATTGGTTGATATGCATACCTTATATAATTCTGTATGTTCATATCCCAGAAATATTTAAGACTTTTTCCCTGATTGGTGGCATTATGCAGTTATGCAAATAATGTTATATCTAGGCACATTATGCCGTTATGTAAATGATCTATTTCATTTGTATTTCCTACAGAGTAATGGGGTAGGGAAGAAATGCTCTTCTACATTTCCTCTGGTTTTTAATGAGTTGTTCAGATATAATTCAACTGGTGATCAGTCTTGGGATTTCTGGGGCTGGGTGTAAGTTCGCTTTTCTGTCTCATCACCACGACCTGTTCCTAACTTTCCTATTCAATTCAGCAAATATTTATTGAGTGTTTATTGTGTACCAGCTGTTTGTGCAGGTGGGAATGATCCAAAGAAGCTCCAATCTTGCACAGCTAGGCTCTGGCAGGGATGTTATTTACCTTGTGGTGTTCCCTCTCTGACTACTTGGACACGTGATGAAGGTCAGTTTAACTCCATCCATTTCAGAGCTTCTTAAGTCATATTAGAAAATATTTTTAAAGTTCAAGGAAAAAAATAAATAAAAAAGGAATAATTTAGAAGGGCTAACTGCATGTTATGCAATGAAATATACAGAGTAAGCTAAATAATTTAAATAGAGATATGGCTACAGACAGCAGGCTACAATTAAGATACAATTCTTAACTGTAAAGTGGAAGCTGAGTTAAATCTATTGTCATTTGCCTGATACATCACTTCTGATCTCTTGCAATATCACACATGCTAGTTTACAAATCACAGAATTTAGATCGGATCAATTGTTTCCTTTTATCAAGACTGATATGATAATTGTAGAGAATTCTCAACCTCTCTATCAGCATCCACTTAACATGTATTGATTTAGTTAACAAACACTTAGATGCCAACCCTCATTGGTGAAGGAGAAATTGATCTGAAAATGTGGGCACTGTTAGAATCTAGGAAAAAGAGGTGCTTGGACTAGAAAGTGTCCTGTCAGGGAAGCCAGGGAAAGTCCAGACTTTCACATCCTGAGTTTTTTCCAATCACATTTAACTGAAATCATATGTTTTGATTGGGCTTCCATTATGGCTCAGCTGGTAAAGAATCCACCTGCAATGCGGGAGACCTGGAAGTCAATCCCTGGGTTGGGAAGTATCCCGAAGAAGGGAAAGGCTACACACTCCAGTATTCTGGCCTGGAGAAATCCATGGACTGCATCATCCCTGGGGTCAAAAAGAGTCGGATACGACAGAGCGACTTTCACTTTCACTTTTTCATATGTTTTGATTAGCTATCAAAATTATCTGTGCAAAAACTGGCTTGTTTCTCGGGATGGACAATCTATAAAATAATCCAATTTCTTCCCTCTGTGATAGTTTTCAGTTCAGTTCAGGTTAGTTCAGTCACTAAGTCATGTCCAACACTCTGCTACCTCATGGACTGCAACACACCAGGCCTCCCTGTCCATCACCAACTCCTGGAATTTACTCATACTCATGTCCCTTAAGTCGGTGATGCCATTCAACCATCTCATCCTCTGCCTTCCCCTTCTCCTCCTGTCTTCAGTCTTTTCCAGCATCAGAGTCCTTTCCAATGAGTCAGCTCTTCATATCATGGGGCCAAACTACTGGAGTTTCAGCTTCAGCATCAGTGCTTCCAATGAATTTTCAGGACTGATTTCCTTTAGGATGGACTGGTTGAATCTCCTTGCAGTCCAAGGGACTCTCAAGAGTCTTCTACAGTACCACAGTTCAAAAGCATCAATTCTTCGGTGCTCAGCTTTCTTTATAGTCCAACTCTCATATCCATACATGACTACTAGACTACATCCTTGACTAGACGGAACTTTGTTGGCAAAGTGATGTCTCTGCTTTTTAATACATTGTCTAGATTGGTCATAACTTTTCTTTCAAGGTATAAGTGTCTTTTTAATTTCATGGCTTCAATCACCATCTGCAGTGATTTTGGAGCCCCCCAAAATAAAGTCTCTCACTGTTTCCACTGTTTCCACATCTATTTGCCATGAAGTGATGGGACTGGATGCTATGATCTTAGTTTTCTGAATGTTGAGCTTTAAGCCAACTTTTTCACTCTCCTCTTTCACTTTCATCAAGAGGCTCTTTAGTTCTTCTCTGCTTTCTGCCACTGAAGGTGGTGTCATCTGCATATCTGAAGTTATTGATATTTCTCCCAGCAATCTTGATTCCAGCTTGTGCTTTATCCAGCCCAGCTTTTCTCCTGATGTACTCTGCATAAAAGTTAAATAAGCAGGGTGACAATATACAGCTTTGATGTACTCCTTTTCTGATTTGGAACCAGTCTGTTGTCCCAGGTCCAGTTCTAACTGTTGATTCATGACCTGCATACAGATTTCTCAGGAGGCAGGTCAGGTAGTCTGGAATTCCCATCTAGGGAATCAATTATTAAAAAACTCCAGATTTGGTTAGGTTTCCCTGGCAGTTCAGTGGTAAGGAATTCACCTGCAATGCAGGAGACACAGGTTCAATCCCTGGCCTGGGAAGATTTCCTAGAGGAGGAAGTGACAACCCACTCCAGTATTCTTGCCTGGGAAATCCCATGAATAGAGAAGCCTGGTGGACTACAGTCCACGGGCATAAGAATTAGACATGACTTAATGACTAAGTAGCTTCTTGATTGTCCCCATCTCTATACCCCAAATAAAGAGTGCATTGGCTCATTTTCTCTGCAAATATTTTGAGTGGGGCCTGATTTCAAACCCTAGGGCTGGTATCAAGTATTCCCAATGTCCACTCTTGGGATCCCAGTTAACAATTCTAACAAATAGTTGACTTCAAAATGTGCCTATGATATCTTAAGGCTGAAGATCATCAGCAGCTCAAGCAGAAAACCTACAAAATCCTAGAGCCCAACATTCTGAGTATAAGTACATTTGTTGAATTTACAGTGGTTGACAGATTCTAATAGCACTATTCAATATTTGGAATTTGGGATAAAATGACATGTTTTACAAACAAAGTGCTCCTGGAAGAAATATAGTGTCATGGTTCTGTATCCATGTAATAATAGAAAGGTCTGATCAATCCATTTCTAAGCCGTGTTCTAATATTGCAGGACATAATTGTGTCTGATATATTATTTCCCTCAAATTATCTCATTCTACTTTCCTTGTGTTCTTACTGCTTCAGAGAAAAATCATGTTATACTTGTTATATTTCCATGTTACTCTCTACAGTAGGGTATAAAGGCGGGTGGGGCGGGGGGAAAGGCAGAGAAAGGGGAAGTAGAGATAAGCTGATAAAAAGGAGGCAAAACAAAAGGAAAAAGGGCCAGGGAGGAAAGGAAAAAGCAGCTGATGGAAGAAGTGAAAAGGAAGAGTCATAATGGAAGAGAAAAGAAGCAATGTGACTTGAGGTAGTAGAAGCTGAGAGAAAGGGAAAACGTGAGAAGCAGGAAGAGAAACAAAAGGTGATGCTTTGAAGGCAACGTAAATGTAGAGAAAAAACTAAAGGTAATAGCTAAGAAAAGATGAAAATGGAGCATTTTAATATGAGAAAGTAATCATTTAAAATTTATTATTTTATGTTTTGGCCGAGCCACAAGGCACACAGGATCTTAGTTCTCTCACCAGGGGTCGAACCCATTGATTCTGCAATGGAAGTGCAGGTTCTTAACCACTGGACTGCCAGGGAAGTCCCTATTTTAAAGCTTATTTTAAATATGAAAGCAAGAAGGAATGTTTAAGGATTTAGGGATCTGGAGAAATATGGTGACAAAGTGGACAAAATGGAAGTGAAGGTAAGAAGGAAAAGGGTTTAAAACAGTCAACAGATACACATTTGAGGAAATGATAAAGTTAGATATGAGAAACTAGAAAAACACTGAATTTTTGTTTACTATTATCATTACATTTTCTCTTTTTAACTGTTTATTATTGTAAATGGATAGTACCAACAAAAAAGTATTGAATACTGTACATCATTCTCTAGGTTATATTACACATATAAATCTGGGGCAGTATTGGATGAAAGGCACCCAAAAAGGATGGCACACATATAAGTCAAAGGTAAACTATAACTTGACCATGTGTACACACACACAAATCATCTGTTCCAAATTATGTACCCTTAGCTTCCTTATGCCAACTTTAAATTACATTTGCCTTTCTTGTGCACTTTCTGACTTGTTAAGCAGAATCACAAACTAATATTTGTTTTGCTGTTTGTTTGGGGGAGAATCATCTCTCATTGCAGTGAAGGGCGTGGAATNACATATATATATATATATATATATATATATATATATATATGGATTATACAAAATTATGCAGCATCAGCAGCCCTGACTCTTATTGAGACCAGGCTTTCTCTCTGCACACCTAGCTGTATACACAAGTCTTAGATGATTTACATCATCTTCTGGCAAGAGGGCCAATTAACATTTTACAGCTCTTTTCTGATAAAGGTCTGTCAACCAGAAAACCTTAAAAGTGTTGCTTTTCCCAATGTCTGGTGCCAAACCCAGAAAGTACTAAATAAAGTTACATTCTTACATAGCAAGGAGACAACAATTTATAACAAAGAAAGAGGAGTACAATGATTTATAACAAAGAGAAAATTAATTAGCTCAAAAGTCTAGTGTTCCTAACATCAAAACAACTATACTCCTTTTTCTATATCCCAGTTACATTAAATAATATGCTTCAGGTGCCTAAAAGATAAAGAATATGGAGGCCAGGCAGCAGTCAATGACTCAACAGTGAAACCCATCACCAATATAATTTTCAGCTTTTTAGAAAATGCTCTGTATCTTTAAGATGTTTTAAGCTTCGTTTCTCTCACTGTTGGTGGGCTATAAAAAATCACAAGTTGTGAAAGTCTGGGCGAACCAATCAGGCAAGTTATAGAGCCATCAGAGGGATTTGAGCTAAAACATTCCTTTCATATGCAGGAGAACGGTTGGAGCTCTAAGTTAACTTTTTCCAGAAAAAGGTGGTGGGAGACAGCCCCTGTTAATGTCATAAAAGTGGAAAGCTTAGTACAATAATGCAGGAAGACTCTGGTTTTTGGAGTAGATGCTCAGGTGTAACCCCTGAAGGTGCTCAGGTGTAATCCAGGTGTAACCCCTGAAGCCAGACCACGCCTTTGCATATGTCAGGCTTCCTTCTTCATGACCTTTTCCACGGGCGGGATGCCTCCCACTGGCACCCGGCAGGCTGTCACACATGCCATCGTGTCGTCAGTTGAGTCACTGCAGGGGAATTAGGTCTATCTGGAGTGGATTGTGATATCAGGGTCTTTTGGAATGGTGACCTGACCATTGCAGTTCCTCTCGACATTCAAGTTGAGAACGCCTCCTCTTGAGGTGCCATGAGATGCCGGGATTCCTTTCCTAATGAAGCAGGGAAATTGACCGTCATCTCGAGATGAGGAGGGAAAAAAGGGGCCCTTCTTGATTTGTAGAAAGATCCTCGGTGATCATCTCGAGTAGAAATGGGTATGTTGTGGAATTTCTTGAGTTCCATCAAGGGTATCAAGGACCCGTTCAAGGTTCAAGAGGGAAGTTGTAACTTCTCTTGAAACCCTGCAGTAGAAAATGGCCTCATCTCGTGTTCAGGTGAAAATCTCCTGGTTTTTCTCGAATTGTGGCAGGAAACGTGGGGTTCCTCTTGAGTTTCGAAAAGGACCTCAGGGACCCGATTGTGTTGCTGCAGGAAATCCTGTCTCCATTCGAGTTGCAAGGGGCCTCTCAGGATTCCTCTCCAGTCGGTGCCTTGTCCTAGGTCTTCATCTGGAGCTGATTCTGGAAACTCAGGGTTCCTCTCCAGTGCTGACATGGATCTCACGTTTTCTATGTAGGTTCAACAGTGCAATAAGGCCTCATTCATGTGGAGACATGGAAGTCTGCTTTCCTCTCAAGCTATAACTGTAGTGTCAGGCTTCCTGCCGGGTTGACATAGGGATCTGTGGCTTTTTCTAGAGATGCCCCATGGCTGTCACACATGTCATCGTGTTGTGAGTTGATCCTC
This sequence comes from Neotragus pygmaeus, assembly GCA_006410875.1. NCBI lineage: Eukaryota > Metazoa > Chordata > Mammalia > Artiodactyla > Bovidae > Neotragus > Neotragus pygmaeus. Next base: position 1,534,748 of record SJYV01054924.1, read on the forward strand.
AAGGTGACAGTCGAGTCATTGCAGGGGAATCAGGTGTCTTTTGAGTGGATAGGGACATCGGGGTCTTCTAGAATGGTGGCACGACCCCTGGAGTTTCTCTCGACTTTCAAGTTGAGACCGCCTCCACTTGAGCTGTGATGGGAACGCCGGGATTCCTTTCCCCATGAAGCAGGGAAATAAACTCTGATCTTGAGATGAGAATGCAAAAACGGGGCTCTTCTTGAGTTGTGGTGGGACCCTTGGTGTTCTTCTGGAATGGAGACAGGTTTCTCAGGGAACTCCTTGAGTTGCATCCAGGGTTTCCAGGACCCTATCGAGGCTCCAGAGGGAAGTTGGAATTTCTCTTGAGACACCATAGTGGAAAAGGGCCTCATCTTGTGTTGAGGCAAGAATCTCCTGCTTTTCCTCGAGTTGCAGCAGATAACATGGTGTTCCTCTCGAGTTAAGACAGGAACCTCAGGGACCCATTCGTGTTGCCTCAGGAAAGTCCATTCACCATGCGAGTTGCAAGGGGCCACTCAGGATTCCTCTTCAGTCGGTTCTGGGTTCTAGGTCCTCGTCTGGAGCTGAGGCCGGAACCTCAGGTTTCCTGTAGAGTGCTGACATGGATCTCGGAATTCCTGTGGAGTTTTCACAGGGGGGTCAGGCCTCGTCTTGTGTGCAGACAAGCATGTCTGCTTTCCTGTCGAGCTGTAACAGGAGTGTCAGCATTCATGTCGAGTTGACATAGGGATCTCTGGCTTTCTTTCGAGGTGCTACAGGCTGTCACATGTGCCATTGTGTTTTGAGTCAATCCTCGGGGTTCCAGTTGAGTCAGTGCAGGGGAATCAGGTGTATCTGGAGTGGATTTGGACATCTGGGTCTTTTGGAATGGTGGCACGACCCCTGGAGTTCCTCTCGACTTTCAAGTGGAGACCGCCTCCTCTTGAGGTGTGACAGGAATGCCGGGATTCCTTTCCCAACAAAGCAGGTATTGGGACCCTTATCTCGAGATGAGTTGGGAAAAACAAGGCTCTTCTTGAGTTGTGGTGGGACCCTCGGTGTTCCTCTCGAGTGGAGATGGGTATGTTGGTGAACTTCTTGTGTTGCCTCAAGGGAGTTAAGGACCCTTTCGAGGGTCAAGAGGGAAGGTGGGATTTCTCTCGAGATGCTGTAACTGAAAAGGGCCTTATCTCTATTTGAGGGGACAATCTCCTGGTTTTTCTCAAGTTGCAGCAAGAAACTTGGAGTTCCTCTCGAGTTACGACAGGGACCTTGTGGAGCCGCTCGTGTTGCCTCAGGAAAGTCCAGTATCCATGCAAGTTGTGAGGGGCCCCTCGAGATTCATCTCCACTCGATGCCTGGTCCTAGGTCCTCATCTGGAATTCAGGCCAGAACCTAGGGTTCCTCTCCCGTGCTGATATGGGTCTCGGGGTTCCATGGAGTTTCAACAGGGGAGTCAGGCCTCATCTCATGTTGAGACATATAAGTCTGCATTCCTGTGGAGCTGTAAAAGTGGTGTCAACTTTCCTGTCGAGTTGACATAGGGATCTGTGGCTTTCTTTCAAGGTGCAACAAGGCTGTCACACGTGCCATCTTGTTTTAAGTCGATACATGGGGTCATAGTCGAGTCATAACAGGGAATCAGACGAGTTGTGACATCAGGGTCTTTTGCAATGGTGGCCCAACTCCTGGAGTTCCTCTCGACTTTCAAGTTAAGACCACCTCCTCTTGAGGTGCATCGGGAAAGCCTGGATTGCTTTCCCGACGAAGGAGGGAAATGGACCCTCATCTTGAGATGAGGAGAAAAAAAACGGTTTTCTGCTTGAGTTGTTGTGGGACCCTTGGTGTTCCTCTCGAGTGGACATGGTTATTCCAGGTAAATTCTTGAGTTGTCTCACGGGTGGAAAGGACCCTTTCGAGGCTCAAGAAAGGTGGGATTTCTATCGAGTTGCACAGTGCAAATGGTCCTCATCTGGCTTGAGAGGAGAATCTCCTGATTTTTCTCAAGTGTGGCAGGAAATTTGGGGTTCTTCTCGAGTTATGATATAGACCTCAGGGACCAGATCGTGTTGCCTCAGGAAACCCAGTCTCCATGCAAGTTGCGAGGTATAAAAGTTCTTTTGAAAATAAAGTTATTAGTCCTTGCTCACCAAACCAGCTTGGTCTCCCCGTGTCAATCATTCTCTCTCTCTTCATCTCACTCTCTTTTTCAGCCTGATCCCTAGGAGCATAGATGCTCCGTGCATTCACATATCTGCCCGGGTTTCTAAGACCTGAACAGGAAAACGTTCTGCATCTTCACTCCTTTGGGAGACAGGGAGGACAACTGAGCCTCCGTGAACAATGCAAATTTCTTCTCTCAAAGTTTTATTGTTTCTCTATGTAAACCAAGGAATATG
>SJYV01054925.1:0-18526 GCA_006410875.1 Neotragus pygmaeus
AGTCACCATCTGCAATGATTTTGGAGCCCCCCCAAATAAAGTCTGACACTGTTTGCACTGTTTCCCCATCTATTTCCCATGAAGTGATGGAACATTACTTAGTCAGAGTTAAACTTTCAGTGAGAGGTGGAAATAAACAAGTTTATGCTCTTTCTACTACATGCTAGGTAGGTAAAGGTACTCAAGAATCATACCTTGGTTAATATATCTGTATCCAAAGCTACTCAAAAATTGATTTTTAAAAAACAGTTGTAAAATAGAATGGGGAAAGAAATAACACACATTTCTGAGATGTCAGACCCAGTGAAAAAGAATCTCAAACAGTCTTCAAAAAGCATGTACAGTAAAGTTCATGAATCTTCATCTAAAGGCAGTGAGTGTAACATGGTAGCGAATTTGAGGGATCACCTGGGTGAGACCTTGAAACTACTTTTCATCTGAATGACTCTGAGCCATTATTTCCCCTCTCTGGGTCTCATGTTCTAGTATCCCTCAAAGGATTTTTATAATTAAATAAGATAATCTATATAAAATGTTTAGAGATTGATACTTTGTGCAGATTACAACAAACTGTGGAAAATTCTTAAAGAGATGAAAAACTTGGCTTAAAACTCAACATTCAGAAAACTGAGATCATGGCATCTGGTCCCATCACTTCATGGCAAATAGATGGGGAAGCAATGGAAACAGTGAGAGACTATTTTTTTTTTTTGGCTCCAAAATTACTGCAGATGGTGACTGCAACCATGAAATTAAAAAACGCTTGCTCCTTGGAAGAAAAGCTTTGACCAACCTAGACAGCATATTAAAAAGCAGAGACACTACTCTGCTGAGCAAGGCCCATTAGTCAAAGCTATGGTTTTTCCAGTAGTCTTGTATGGATGTGAGAGTTGGACTATAAAGAAAGCTGAGCACCAAAGAATTGATGCTTTTGAACTGTGGAGTTGGAGAAGACTCTTGAGAGTCCCTTGGACAGCAAGGAGATCCAACCAGTTAATCCTAAAGGAAGTTAGTCCTGAATATTCATTGGAAGGGCTGGTGCTGAAGCTGAAACTCCAATACTTTGGCCACCTGATGCGAAGAACTGACTCACTGGAAAAGACCCTGATGCTGAGAAAGATTTAGAGCGGGAGAAGGGGATGACAGAGGATGAGATGGTTGGATGGCATCACTGACTCAATAGACATGAGTTTAGCAGGCTCTGGGAGTTGGTGATGGACAGAGAGGCCTGGGTTGCAAAGAGTCAGACATGACTGAGTGGCTGAACTGAATTGAACCAGGCATATAATGATATACATTAATTATCAGTTGTACTGCTGTTAAAGTTATTTTTTTGCATGTAAGTCCAATAAGCTTGGATCTGTTTTATCTGGTTTCTTGAATATACTATATTAGGTGCAGCATAATAAAAGATAATGATAGCTGATTACCACAAGGGGCAGCTGTCACCTCGGATTGAAAGTAGCGAAATAAGACCCCACAGGAGGACCAAAAACAACTTCTCCAAAACTGTAAGAACATCAATAATAGTTGTTTTAATTATGCTTTACACTTTGCAAAGTCCTTTTGCAATCATTTCATTTGATTCAAACAACACTACTGTTTTGTAGGGAGGGCATTACTCCCACTTTACCAATGAGAAAAGAGAGTCTCAGAGAAGGGAATGCCTTCTCTAGAATCATAGCTAGTCAAAAGAGCAGAGTACCACAGTCTATAGATGTGCTGTGCAATACGGTGGTCATATGTGGCTACTTAAATAACATTAAATACGCATCTCCCCAGGAGCACAAACCACATTTCAAGAGCTGAATAGTTCATGGCACTCGTGTTGGACAACCCAGATTACAGATCATTTTCTTCACCATAGAAGGTTTTATTGTTATGCTGGTCTATAGAAATGAGAGCACCAAACCATTACTGCATAACACTATGCCCAGTGTCCATGACAGTGAGCCTGATTCTGTGAGAGAGATGTCAGGGAAAAGGAAAATACTTTAGAAATGTTTTTATGAAAAACACTAAACTTTTAACTCTAATTATAGAGTTAAATTTGTGTGGCACTAGGCTATAAGCATCATCAGAATCTGCCCAGAATCCCCCAAAGTACCTAGAACCAGTGCTCTGCAAACAGAATCTACAGATATTTATTTAGTTGTTCTATTTCATGATGGACTCATTTCAGGAAAATATGTCCGTGTAAGAGAATTCTTCCCAAAACAAATAAATTGAAAGTCATAAAAATGTAATAATCTTTGTTAAAATCTCAAGGGAATTTATGTTTGTATATTTATAAAATTTAGTGTACAAAGTCTTTTTATATTTCAATATCTATTTGATGCAGAAAAGTTGTAAATAAATGTAATCAAAAAGAGATGAATGCCAGTTAAAATAAATATGTTTGAAGATGAGAAAAATTTTTAATAATGATATAAGCCTTAAAATAATGGTTTATAACATATCCCCAGTAAGTCATAAGTTAACAGAGCCTCAGTAAATCATATGTTGGTCTTAACTTTTGGTTCGTTTTCTTAGAGCAACACTAGGAAATAACTTTTAGAAGGGGAGAGTCTGACAATAAGTGCTCGGTATTACTTCAAAGCAATATAAAATGCTCAGAAGTTTCAGAAGTTAGTTTCTAGAGGATGACAAATACTCGACTACACAAGAGTCATCAGCCTTGCCTGGCAGGATGGTGCTGTCAAATTCAAGGTGCACGGACAAAGATGGAGGCAGTTTCATTTTTTAAATTGACTTTGAAAGTCTTAATGATATATGTACATTTCATGGAAATATGAGCTTTAGTATAGTGGTCTGTTCTCTTTAGACAGATGGGACTCAATTTATGTTCTACATGATTGTATCCCAGAATTTCAGCCTTAAGATGTTTGTCATAATATAGTTAATCTATTATTTTATGAGGGCTACTAAATTTTGGCCTCCTGAATTTGGGTAGATGCATGCCAAATTTATGATGGTACTTGTCTAAAAATGACAGATGCTGCCAAAGCAGAAAACTATCATTTTATTCTACTCAACAGTACAAGGTCTTGGTGAGAGAGACAGAAATGGGGGAAAGAGGCATTTACAAAGACCTTGCTGGCTAATCAATGGAGTCCTGGAGCAGTCTGTGGAAATGAGAAGCTGTCAGTCGGGAAACTCAGCCCCATTTGTAACAACACACAAAAACTGTGAAATACAAAGGGGAACCCATAAAAATGACGAGGCGAGGGTCTCCATTTGTATCTTTGGCAGAAAAACTCTTCGACAAAACTGAAAAATGCAGTTTCATAAGGTAATGGGATGACCATAAAAAGCTGAACTGTAGCCTTTCCAGGCAAATCGTACTGATGTACTAGTTCATAACTGCTCTGGGTTCATACTTGAGGAATTCCCACCATGCAAAAGCACATTATGCTGAAAACTAAAACAGGTTTTGAGATGTCCTCACTTCTTTCCTTCCTTCTTAGGTATTTTCTAGTGCTGTCATCTCTATCTCCATGTTATGGTCATGGGTATAGGATAAACAGGGCTTCCCAGGTGGTGCTGGTGGTAAGGAATCTGCCTGCCAGTGCAGGAGACACAAGAGAGGTGGGTTCAGTCCCTGAGTCGGGAAGATCCCATGGAGGAGGGCATGGCAACCCACTCCAGTATTCTTGCCTGGAGAATCCCATGGACAGAGGAGGCTGGTGGGCTATAGTCCATAGGATCACAGAGTCAGACAGGATTGAAGTGACTTGCACACACACATACACATAAGGGATAAACAAAACAGTGTTTCTGTGCCCAGTAGAAATCTTTTAGATGGGGTGATCCAAATGCTACTGAAATTGTGGACAATGTTCAGGAAAATCCACTGGACTCCCAAGGAGGCAGCCAAGGCTCGGCCATATTGGTGATACTCTTGCCTTCTGCTGACCTCTATCTCGAGGAGTGTGTCTGCCTCCAGGTACATAAAGTCAACAGCTGTCAAGCAGGAGCTTTGTGAACACTTGTCATGTACCTAAAATGAATGTTTTCATTCAAACTTGTCCTTGAAAAAAATCTCTAACTCCTAAAGCGTTGGTGTCTTGCAGTTAAATGAAACAGACAACATATTGCACCGAAATGAAGGATTATCAATAAAACAAAGCCTTAATGGCCCTTTCACTGCCACCTCTCCTACTGAAAAATACCAAGAGACAGCAAACAATTTAAAAGTAATACATAGTCCTACTCTTAATAGTCCTTAAAAAAGTGGGTTAGTGGTTTCTGATTTTGCCCATTGGGACACTTGTATTAATTTTTCCAAGTCAGGAAAGTTTAGAAGTAATGGGAACAGTGGAATCTGCATGGGACAAGAAGCCCCAAGTTCCTACTCTGACTCTACTGGGATATGAGTGGTGCAAGCTCACAAAGCCATTTCATTTTTCTAAGACCCAGGTCCTTCAGTGTTGCCATATTTTGGGGAGCAGCTTGAAGATGGCTACTGTATGTTATTTTTCTTTGTGGCCCTAAGAGACAATACGGTAAAACGAACAAAACCCCACTACTTTGGAAGCTCCTTGGGAGCAAGAAAGTGTCTTTCTGTTCATTGTTGTACCCTAGAAATGGCAAATTGTTGTACCCTAGAAATGGCAAATGTTATAGATGCACTACACTACTTAGCATAGATAATAATACTTGCTGAGCGAATAAATGGATATAGAGTCTATTGTGTGCATGTATGAAAGAGGGATACCAGTCTCAGCCTGACCAGTCACAGGGCTGTTGAGGGGGTCATACGAAAGTAGTTACATGACTGGAGTTCAAAAACAGAACAAACCCAAGGTATTCCTATTGTTACATTTTAAGCAGAACATGTTAGTTCCATCATCTTTTGCTCTTAATTGCATTTATAAATATATTTATAGCATTTTGAATCATTCCATCTGCTTTCATCTTTTTAGACGGCAGCTGATTAAAAGCTGTTTAGTTTTAAATAGCTTTATATACTTTCAGCTAGATGTGTATTTTCCCCATCTTGATACCTAATTAATTAAAAAAAATCTTGTGCTAAAGACTAGACATATGGACCATTAGGTTGAATTGTCACAATATTTTATCTCTAGGTTGATTATCAAAATATTTCATTTCTTCACGAAAAAAGGTTTTCCAAAGGCTCTGTTTTTTTTTTTTTTTTTTTGAGTCTGCTATGAGTGGTTAAATGCTGTCACAAAGAGCATTCAACTTGATGTATGGGGCATATTATCACAGGGACGTGTACTGTCATATGGCATTATGACACTTGAACTCCAGGGAGAAATTTGGGTAGAATGTCTGGCCAATATGTTCTAGCCATCTTCCTGAAGCTGCCTAATGCTTGCTGTGTCTTGACCCCAATTTTCCCAAAGCACATTTATCCTCCCTCCTACAAAGTTTTGAACTCCCACTGATACATCATGAAAAGTGGGGATAGATCCTAGAAGACTAGAAAGCTATTTCTTTGGATTTTATGTTTAATTCTATTCTAACTTCTAAAAAGTGAATAGGACAGCTGTCCTTGCCTGAAATAAAACATATTTAGTTTTTTTCAATCATGTGGTCAGAGTTTCTTAGAGTAAATGAAATTCCTGTTACTGTAGTTTAAACTCATTTTCTTTACAGATTTGAAAGAAAAAAAAAAAGAGTAAACTTCCAATAATACCCTGAACTTTTTTTATCTGATAGTTTCATTATAACAAATCTCAGATCCAGACACAACATGATCAAATTATGTCTCCAAATGCATCATAAAAAATGTTGCGCCAGCTGCTAAAATAGCAGGTAATAAGGCTTTTCTAGCACTTAGAAGATTGTTAGGTCACTTCTTAGAATAAATAATCTGTGTTCTCAGGGAGTAAAATGAGATCATCTGTCAGTCCCATACTTCTTGTCAGATTCTTTGAGATGATATATTTTTTTTTGACTGATTTTCAGTGAATCCCCAGATGCTGTACTCCCGGAAGCTCCCTCTCTTAAAAGCTGGCTATTTCCTCTCCCTCAGGATTTGCCCCTATTGAACAATACTCTATTGCTAAGTTATTGATGCTAAAATGTGAGAAAGGAAATTGAATTACTAAATCCTTTGGATACTTTGAATGCCTGGATTTTGAAATCTGGTAGCCGAGACATCATGTTACTAGCACATTCCCTTTTTACTCAAATATCTCAGAATCACATAGACACTGCTTAAACTCACTTGATAGGAATTCTTCATTCAAAAGAAAAAAAATCAATGCTAGTGAATTTCAGTCTTATAAGAATTATCAGTCAAACACGACCTCTCACTGTGACTGTTACTCTATTTTTTGGCTGACTCCTTACAGGCAGAGTTGTCTGAAATAAAACACTTCAGTTAATTAAGTATCACACTCCTTCCTATCCCCTCCCCTTTCCCTCTGTGACCCACCTAGACTGTGTCTCCTATTCTCCTAAAGTGGGGTTTTAAACAAAATCAAAACCAGTTACCAAAATGTCATGACTGTCTCTCATAATAACGTTATGACAAAGGGAACTTTTTAAGGATTTAGAAATAGGTGGTCAACAATAGGTTTTGTATTACATTATTTAGACCAGATTTCCCATCTGGGCAAACTTTCTAATTTTCTAACTTGAAACAGTACAAGACACATGTGTAAATTCTTGCTTAGAAGCCAACATTTAGTTGAAGTTGAAAAAATAAAAAATCTATTTAGCAAATATAACCCACTTTATTTTTAAATAGTGCCATTTTTCAACAGCTTTGGTATTGCTTTTATAGATATAATAGGACAAATTAGATGTTTTACTAGTATTAATATTTAAAATACGGAGAAACAAAAAAGTAATTTGAATGACCTAGCCAATGACTTGTCTAATAATTTATCAAGATTTTGAGTACGAAAAACATGGAAAAGTGAGGTAACCCTCAAATACATATAGCTTCCATGACATTTAATCCAAGTCTGGGCAATGACATGGTGAGTGAGGTCAATACTGTTGGACCACAGGTATTTTGGGGGGTACATAGGGGAGTGGCAGAAGCAGAGGATGTAGGATTAAAGCCCATCACACAGCTACTGGAGAAGAGACTCTGGGCTTAAGGTGTTTTTCTCCCCCCACTGTCATCTCCTAGGGTTCTTCTAGATCTCAGTTCTCTTTCCTTGTTTATACCACTACTGTGCTTGATCTTGGTGTGTTCCTATTACCTGCTAGGCAAACGTGATTATTTGTAAAGTCTTAAATAAGCTGAAGAAATGGAGTGACAATAACCTCCACTGTTTTTTATCAGTTTGCTTACAAGGACTACTGTGGATAAATAGCACAATTCAGGTAAGAAAACCTTTCTCAGAATATTATTTCATACATGCAACAATATCCTGTAGAAAATGAAATCAGGCAGGAAGTCAGAGATGATGGATCCTGGTCTTCTAAACACTGGGGAAAGCTGGGCAAATAGCGGATACAATGTGGACCTCATCGTAGCTTGCTGTTTTATAAACTGGAGATAATATTTGACTCTAATAACTGATAAGTCTGGGTTAAAGATTAATTTGCTAATATGCAGAAAAGGTTTTGTTCTTTAGAAGGGGAGAAGTGTGATGTAATAATTTAGTATTTATTATCTGTTCATCAGGTATCATGATTTAGTGATCCTATCATACAGAGAACAAAAGTCTTTTATCATCAAGTTTGAATCAGCTCATTCATTCCAGGCTTCAGAGCTTTGGGCACCAGCATCTATGGGACCTCACCAATAATGGTCACTTTTTACATAGTCTTTTTGTCTGATGAGGGTTTTCTGAATCCTCCTCTTACAAATGGATGTGTTTTTCTCCCAAGCCCCTGGGAAACTACAGGAAAGCATTCTTAAGTCTCCTCCTCAAATTCTATAATGATTTGGAGAGCAGAAGAAAATCAGAGCAGTGTGTGTCTGTGTGCTTCCAACAACAGAGAGGTGCCTAAAGAGAGAGTCAAACATGGGAGAAAAGGACCATTTTCTCAGTTTTCCTTCATAGACAGTCACTGCAACAAGGAGTCTCCTCCATCTTAGGTGCTGACAGGTGGCTGTGAACATGTGAAAGCCTATTAAACATCCAATTTCCTGGCATACTCGCTAGAAATACAATTATTTTCTCTTCTTCCCGAGTCATTCAGTTTGAACCTACTCAGAAAAACTGCTGATTCACTGGGACTATGAAATAGAGACTCTTCTTAAGAGGCCCTTGCATAAGTAGCCCATTTCCGATTATATAAAGTTCTTTTAGTCAGTTAATAACTGTGAAAAGTTCCTTTAAAATCTTTGAGTTCATTTATAACTCTGAGGGGAAGTCTACAAAGACCTTAAAAAATCAATATCTTTTATTATTGGATATATTTCTAGATTCACTTAAGAGTGTTACTCTCTCAAAAAACTTTACTCTGTTGCCCTTCAACTCCCCTTTACTGGGGTAAGAAAATATAAAAAATGTCTGTTAATAAACAAGTTTAAGAATTTCTTGACTGAAAAAGTCCATTGTAAAAACCAAACATAACATGAATAGAGGGGAATAATAAACTCAGTATTTTAGACCCATTTCTTGATTTTTGTCTAAACACAATGTGACCAAGAAGCTTCCATTTATTTTCATGCATGTATTATATATATATATATATATTTACACACACACATATATACTTAAAGGTATATATTTAACAACATGGAATGGTAACATATCAAATGCTTAGATTCCGTGCAAACACGTAACCTTTCCTGTGAAGGAAATATATTCATATTATAAAAACAAATCATGGAGAGTAACATGCAACAGTGGAGGGGAAGAGAAGGGGTTAGGGACAGAGGACCAGGAGGAACACAAAGAATGCAAAGAACAAAAAGTGTCATTGACCTGATTTGTCAGAGTTGTTGCCTGTGATGGGAGTGATGGAGCAGCTGGGATTAGCCTTTGCGCTGTCCTTGGAAGAAACCATTTTGGGCTTAGTTTTCGTTGCCTCTAGTGCTTTGACCTTCTTGGCATGTTTACTTCCTTTGTAGTGGGCCTCGGCCTGGCTCTACAAAGGAGAACAAATCAGGCTCATTGTTTTGCTACTTACAAACACCACAATGGATGATCATGCAGGAAAAAATACATTTAGTCATAGGCACCACAGACATATTTAGCTCAGCACTCAACTATGTTTTTGGCATTTAATGAGTAGTAGACCAGCATCTAAGAGATTTTTGCATACTGAGAACTTCTATACAACACAGAGGATCTGTGTTTTTTAAAACCAGACGTTATACAAGTGGACAAAAGGGAAAAACGAGGATGAAGGTGAACTTTGTCATTAATGTCTTCCCACCACTGCCCATCGGGGTTACTTGTCAAATGTTTGACTGGCACCTTGAGTGTCCTACCCGGGTAAGACCTTACATGACCACTCCATTTAGTTTCCCTTTAGCTACAAATCTGTCTTCCCTGCACCTATATTCCTCTTGGCTTGCTCTGAGAGCAAGTGATGTGACAAAGCAACCAGCTGTGAGTGGAAATGGCACTACACTGCGGAGTCATCTCTATGTGCGTAATGTGTCATTCTGATGACTCCAGTTCTAAGAATAGACAATATAAGCCACAAAGGAAATAGGGACAATGCTTATGATCTCAGATGTGATTCTGAAGTCAAAGCAGTTAGTATTACATTCATGTATACACAAAGCATAGGTAAAACTGTGACTTCAATACTAAATAAAAAAAAAAAAGAAGAGCGATCAAGTCAAGTGAATATTAAAAATTTTCAAAAGACAAAAACAAGTTATGGAAAAACAAGAAAACATTTAGTCAATTTGCTGATTTCTGGAAAGTTTTCCTCTACCTAAAGAATAAGGATTTTACCTTCTTGGCATCTAGTACAATGCACATACCAACTGAAGAATTAAGTATATTTGTTCCAATTTCAGAGAAGGCAATGGAACCCCACTCCAGTACTCTTGCCTGGAAAATCCCATGGACAGGGGAGCCTGGTAGGCTGCAGTCCATGGGGTCACTAGGAGTCAGACACGACTGAGTGACACTTTCCCTTTTCATTTTCATGCATTGGAGAAGGAAATGGCAGCCCACTCCAGTGTTCTTGCCTGGAGAATCCCAGTGACGGGGGAGCCTGGTGGGCTGCCATCTATGGGGTCACACAGACTTGGACACGACTGAAGTGATTTAGCAGCAGCAGCAGCAGCAGCAGCAGCAGCAGCAGCAGCAGCAGCTCCAATTTCATTTAAAACAGACTCCAAAAATATAAACAAACTAAAACATATATTATTTGTAAAAAAAAACCTAAAACATATATTATATGGTATATTAGCTTGGTTAGAAAGGTAAAGATGCTGATAAGCCTGTTATATAAAATAAGAAGTGAAAGTGAAAGTTTCTATTCAAAGATTCCTAAAATAATAACTTTTAAACTTCAGTTTTCCTTATATACACTTGTGGGTGTTTGAAGATGGTAATATTCATGTTTTCATCCATTTTCCTCAGCAAGCAGAATACAGGTAGTGTGTGTGTGTGTGTGTGTGTGTGTGTGTGTGTGTGTGTGTGTATGTGTGTGTAGGTAGATGTGGCAATGGACAGAAGGAGTCAGGTTTTACTTCTACATTTCAATTAAATATATGTGATTTTCCTAGCACATAACCTGGATCCCCCAAGGTCAACAGATTTGAATTGACTATACTTAGTCCCTAACTTTCTGAATATTTTTTCATAAATATCATTTTAGACTGTCACTGACTTATCAATTGGTCTTAGTTGGTTTGCTCAAGGACTTCTCATGCTGTTCTCTGTCAAGTTGAAAAAAATCCAATCTTAAGGGAGGAAAAAGTGTAATATTAAGTTTTATTAACATCTGAGAATGGTTAAATCCAGAAAATACTGTTGGGTAGGCATAAATTAAGAAAATATACAAATAAAAAATTTAAAATTGATAAACATGAAGAAATAACAACAATGACCAATATTATTGAGCCTCTGCCAAGAACAGTTTTAAATGTATTATATGTGTTCGCTCATATAATTATAATACCCTGCAAGGTAGGTACAATTATTGGTCAACACTTTACAAATAAACAGTGGGCATGAGAAGTTAAATACTTTATCAAAAGTCGCACAGGTAGGTGTAGAAGCCACTTTGCGGATCTGAAATGCTTCCACGTGTAACCCTATTTAACTATATGTTATTGTTGTTGCTTCAGTCACTAAGTCTTGTAGAACTCTTCTGCATACCAGGCACCTTTGCCATGGGATTTGCCAGGCAAGAGTACTGGAATGGGTTGCCATTTTCTTCTCCAGGGGATCTTCCTGACCCAGGGATTGAACCCACATCTCCTGGTTGGCAGGTAGATTCTTTAATGGTGAGCCACCAAAGGAGCCCATTTAACTATGTATCCTCACTTTAAACATATACATAGACTAAATTAACAATATAATTTTATTAGAAGTAAAAAATTACATACAAAGCACACTGCTTTTGATGACTAAGTGAAGGATTATACTTTAGTAGAAGTTTCTATGAATAGGGAATATCTTAATTCATGGAAATAAATTTATTGAATTGAAAAAGTTCATTTGGACTTTTATGTATGATGTTACGGAAAATCTCAAACGAACTTTTTGGCCAAACCAACTCTAACATAGTACATTAGGCCTGAACCTTCTGTTAAGTAGCTAAGAAAGGCCCGCTTCTTTGGTATATAACAATTTCTATAAGACCTCAAGAGACTGCCTAGTAATTCACCTTACCAAGTATACTAAATAGTGAGATGTTACTTTAGTGTCCTTTGGCTAAAGAAACATCAAGTTCTCTAAATAAAACCTCCTAGCACAAGATAAGTGGAATGTCACTTCCTCATTATTATTTCCTGGCATCCTTGCAGAAAGCTAACAGCATCAATTAGCCCTTGGGATAAAGAGCCAGCTAAGTGACACCTTACTGGATGCCAAGATGGAAAGAGCTCTCTTGAGCCGTGATTCACTTTCCTTTTGAGTTCTGGGGCCTTGAGAAAAGCAAAACAAGCCTTCTTAGCCTCTGCTTTCTGCTGTTTGTGAAAGATCCCAAGTTAAGACAGTGGCAGACACCACTCACTCATGCTTGGCATCTTCCCAGTTCCCTGTGGTATTCTCGGTAGCAGCACTTTGCTATCCTCAGTACTGTATCTGAGGTGTCAACAGCTTCTAAATCCTGGGCAGATCTTCAAGTGAAACTGAGACATTGTTAAACAGCAACATGATTAACCTGACTTCATTATCTGGGAATCTCCTTAATTGAGGAATGAAAGCAACAAGGACAAGAGCCAGAGAACCTATGAATGAGGCAAGACGATGAAGCCTGATCAGCGATGGTTCTTATATCATTTCTGAGAGACTTGGCTATCCAAATGGACTTATTTTATACCTCAGCGACTAATCAGCAGACACCTATTTGTCTAGCACTAATGGTTTGCTTTCTGATTCCCTTCCAAAAGTACTTCTATACACCTTAAACTGGCAGTAATCAAATAAACCCCTTTCCAAGAATTGTCAAAACCAGAGAGTTACCCAAAGCATCATACTGACTTTCACACAGAAATTCACTGATATCTAGGCTCTTACAGAGGTCACTCCAGTAGCTACCTGACCACACAACGGTGGAGGAATAGCTCGGACAGGAGATGACATCCTTTTTTTTTTTTTTTTTTCCCTTCCATTCACCTCTATCTTTATTACTAAGGCCCCTCACTTTCTGAAATCCTTCACTTCTCTTAGGACACTACTGGTCCAAAGAAAAAAGATAAATAATGCGATAATGCATTACTTTACAAATAAAAATGCAATAATGAGAAATTTGATAATTCACTGAGTTCCCATATCTGCTTTTTACCTTATTTCTATTTTGGACTTCAGAGAGGTAGATAGGATCTTGAAAGAAGACACTGAACTATGTTTTCTTTGCGCAGAAAGAACAGCCCAAACACAAACTGGCAAGTGGCTGGAGTAAAGTCACTGGAGGAGGTCCTCAACTATTTATTTACTAAGAGACCCAATTGTTTTGCATCTTAAAATATCATTGGAACTGTTCCCTTAATTACAGAAGGTGTATCATTAAAACTGTTGGCATCTGACTTTTCTGAGATCTTAGATTTCAATGTGTTAAGCAGTGGTAGATGGGAAGTAGCAGAGGCCAGTTACTTTTCAGAAAACAAAAATGTATATACTCTATATATTAAAATGCCAAAAAAAAAGATATCAAACAAACTACCATAAAACAGCCTAAACTAACAAGGGAAAAAAAAAAAAAAACCTGATTATTCCACAGGGAATTACTTAGCACCTGCCATACGCTAGACATAGTGAAAGATTAAAAACAAAGGCCCCTTGCTCACAAGAATGGTAGTTGGAAGAAAAGACGAACGTATAAATAACTATAACCCAACAGAGAGTGAAACTATAAAATGGAAGATAAACTGGAACAAAGAAGAACGGGAGTCAGAGGAGAGGTAAATCTTTTTGCATTGGAGGAGGACCATGGAAGCTTCATGGAAAAGGAATATCAGAGCTGTGCCCTACTTCTAGGGTGGAGTTCTGAAGAGGCAGTGTGGAGGCAGAGACATTTCAGGTAGAGGGACCAGCATGTGCTGGGGGAGTGAAGTCCTGTGAATTGTGCAGCGTTTCCTGGGCATAGCTGCTTTTCAGTATCACTAGAACACAGACATATAAAAGGAACAATGGGGAAAGGCTGCCGCATCCAACATTATTATCCAGTGTAAAACAGAAAATATAGCATAGTGTTCCACAAGTAAAAACAATGTTCTACTTGTAGACATCTTTTATATAGATGGCTATAAGAACGTTGTTGCTTTTACATCACAGATTTTATCCTCTGCTGCAAACTGTAATCTTATACTCATAGCTTAACTAAGTTATTTATATAGAAGATTTAATAATTTGAAATAAAAGCATGACACTTAAAATACCATAGTTAGATATACTAGAGTTTACTGAGTAGTAGCTAAATAATTCGGAGAAGGCAATGGCACCCCATTCCAGTACTCTGGCCTGGAAAATCCCATGGGCGGAAGAGCCTGGTAGGCTGCAGTCCATGGCGTTGCTAAGAGTCTGACACGACTGAGCAACTTCACTTTCACTTTTCACTTTCATGCATTGGAGCAGCAAATGGCAACCCATTCCTGTTCTTGCTTGGAGAATCCCAGGGACAGGGGAGCCTTGTGGGCTTCCATCTATGGGGTTGCACAGAGTCGGACACTACTGAAGCGACTTAGCAGCAGCAGCTAAATAATTACTTGAATCTTTGCTTTAACATATAGGCTACATTCAACTCTAAAAATACTTTTTGAGGCACATTTGTTGCATTGATAAGATGACATACTCTCAGAGACAATGCTACAACATAAGAAACATAAAATACACCCAAGAGAAAGGCTTACTTAATCCAAAGATAAGTCTTTCTGCTGATATTTGCAACTTAAGGCCTGCAATATCAGTAATGACATACTACTGGCTTTGATATTCACTTTGTTTAGTCCTCATCTACTGGGATCTGTTGAAAACAAAGTCCTAACAAAATTATAACTGTTAGGAGATTTTCAGCTTAAACAGATGCAATGACTTTGCTAATTCATAATTTATAGCTAAGTGAAACAGTCTAGGTGGCTATAGCCTGTCCAGGGTTGCCACGCTGTACACTGTGTGTGCTGGTGGGGTGAGGGGAGTTACCGGTCACATAGACTTTAATGTGAATAGGGCCCTCTGGATTCCTTCAAGGCCAGAACTCTGGCTATGGTGTTTCATATTTACTGGCTTTGTAGTATACATATATATATAAAGGCCATCAACTCCAAATATTTCTATATTATTAAAGAGAAAAGTGGTTACTTCAGGAAGAAAATAATGTACACTCTAGATTGCTGATACCCTTTGGGCCTAATTCAGATTCTATCAAAATATCATGAAACAGGAGTTGTTGGATTATAGCTGCTTTAAAATGCCACTATGTGAATATATGAGCTATGTGAATATATGAGCATTACACATGTATGTGTTTATGTTTTCCAAACTTTTCCATATAGGCAAATTAAGCCATTTCTTGAAATGCTAAGATTTTTGGTGGGCTTCAAGGTAGTTTTTCAAATGCTCTTAGTCAGCTAAGAGTATTGATGTTCAGGCTTCTGGTGCATAATTCACTGGTAGAATTACTTTACACATTGAAATATGGAGAAGCTATAAATGGACTTAACAGCCACAACAGAATTTACATGGTGAATTAAAAAAATATTGCAATTTGAGTTTAAAATTACCTAGAATATAGCAAAAAGTGTCTTTTTAAAGAAGGGGCTTTAATATTTTAAATAAACTTGTTTATGTACAATTTCAAGTGAACAAAAATTGGCCTCATTTTTCAGTATAAGTTTTATATTTCAACTATGTGAAGGTAGATTATTAAGTTTAGATGATTCCTAGCAATCCAAAGTTCTGTCCCTGATTATCCAACTGTACTCGATATTTCCAGTTTAGAGTTGAGCAGAATGGGGCATAAAAGAGACAGTTATTGGAGACTGTGATCTGAGCTCCAAATCCTTTCATTTGCTGAATTCTGCTCTCTCCTCCTGTTATTTCCTTTCTTTTAAATTAGGCCAAAATTAAAAATAATCTCCTTTTGAAAACAAATTAATCATATATATGGGTCAAAGTGAAGTTTATCCCAGAAAATTAATTTCTTCAGTCTATCATAAATACTGTAGGTTATAGAGACTATTTTTAAAATTTATTTATTTTAATTGGAGGCTAATTACTTTATAACATTGTGGTGACTTTTGCCATACATTCATACGAATCAGGCAAGGGTGTATATGTGTTCCCCATCATGAATTCCCCCTCCCTCCTCCCTCCCCATCCCATTCCTCTGGGTCATCCCAGTGCACTAGCCCTGAGCACCCTATCTCATGCATCAAACCTACACTGGCGATCTATTTCACATATGATAATATACATGTTTCAATGCTATTCTCTCAAATCATCCCACCCTTGCCTTCTCCCACAGATCCCAAAAGTCTGTTCTTTACATCTGTGTCTCTTTTGCTGTCTAGCATATAGGATCATCATTACCGTCTTTCTAAATTCCATATATATGCATTAATATACTGTATTGGTGTACTTCTTTCTGACTTACTTCACTCTGTATAATAGGTTCCAGTTTAATCCAACTCATTAGANAGCCCTGAGCACCCTATCTCATGCATCAAACCTACACTGGCGATCTATTTCACATATGATAATATACATGTTTCAATGCTATTCTCTCAAATCATCCCACCCTTGCCTTCTCCCACAGATCCCAAAAGTCTGTTCTTTACATCTGTGTCTCTTTTGCTGTCTAGCATATAGGATCATCATTACCGTCTTTCTAAATTCCATATATATGCATTAATATACTGTATTGGTGTACTTCTTTCTGACTTACTTCACTCTGTATAATAGGTTCCAGTTTAATCCAACTCATTAGAACTGATTCAAAAGCATTCTTTTTTAATAGCTGAGTAATATTTCATTGTGTGTATGTACCACAGCTTTCTTATCCATTTGTCTGCAGAGGGACAGCTAGGTTGCTTCCATCTCCTGGCTATTGTAAACAGTGCTGTGATGAACATTGGGGTACACATGTAGAGACTGTATTTTGAAAAAGGTTTTTTCCCCCTCCATCAACCTAATGGAAATGGTTTTAAGTGAAAATGAAAGTGTTAGTTGCTCAGTCGTGTCTGACTTTTTGCGACCCCAATGGACTGTAATCTGCCAGGCTCCTCTGTCCATGGGATTCTCCAGGCAATAATACTGGAGTGGGTTGCCATTTCCTTCTCCTGGGATCTTCCCAATCCATGGATTGAACCCAGGTCTCCTGCATTGCAGGTGGATTCTTCACCTTCTGAGACACCAGGAAGCCCTGGAAGTAGGTTTAGGTAAATTTTTTTTCAATATATATAATGGATAATAAAATGAGTCTTATTTAATGTCACAGTTTCTTTAACATCATCACAATTTAGTTAGGAATTAAGCAAAAAGTATCCGAGATGCTTACCCTAAGAAGATAAGACTGCTCACCTCTCTGATTCATTTACATTACAACTTTTGAAAGGTTTATTTACTTCGTATTTTGGGCTGGGGGGGTCAATATTTAAGTCAATTTAATGATAAGGTATGCGCCAACTCCTAATATGTGCACTAGGGTTTAACTGAGGCAAGATGAAAGGAAATGAACACAGGCAAAATCTCCAAATCGTAAGGGGAGTAAATCATGAACTTCACACAGAATACTGATGAAGCATATTCTCTGAGTTATTATACTCAAATGAGAAAATTAGCTCTCTGTATATGAACATAATCTTGAATATGTAATAATGGGAACATTTATAATTTATGAAAATACCTAATTGTCTCAAAGACTTTTGCATAGGGGACCTCATCTGTTAGAACTTCTAAATCTTAGACTTTTTATGAAATACATGGATATCATCTTCTATCTTTATGATACAATATAAAGCATTAAGGATTTACTAATAATTACTTAATATTCTTGAATGTCTTATTTTATGATTTACCCCCAAACTCTCAAAATTATCCACTTCTCTCAAACTAATTTCAAATTCTATATTAAACTGGCACATTTTAGTTAATAATTTTCTACTACCTTGAAATATAAAGAAGAGTTTACAGTGATTTCAGAGTTATATCCCAGGTTCCTAAAGGGTTTGAGAGTGCTGCTATCTTTCAGCGGGGAAATGGATTGCCATTGTGTGCTTTCTAAGAGTGATTTTTGTTACTCAATGATAAGTAATGCAATATAATTCAAGTCTCCGCATTAAAGCTGTGACTCTACAGCTAACTAATTCAAGTCTTCTGATGGTCCTTTAAATTAGGCTCCCAGGCTTCCACACATTAATTTTTAATCAGTCTAGAAGGTATTACATATGCTTCCATTTCCATATTAAAGAAATTTACATAAATGATACAAAATAAGTCTAAAATTAGGATTTGCAATGTGTCTCCTTATATTTGGTATATAATATCCTTAATGTAGACAAAAGTGGAAAAATAAGTTTGAAAGTTCTATGCTCGGAAAATGGCTGAAGAATGGCTTTAGTAATGTTTTTTTATTTTTTTAAAATTTTTACTTTATTCTACTTTACAATACTGTATTGGTTTTGCCATACATTGACATGAATTCGCCACAGGTGTATACGAGCTCCCAATCCTGAATCCCCCTCCCACCTCCCACTCCACATCATCTCTCTGGATCATCCCCGTGCACCAGCCCCAAGAATCCTGCATCGAACATAGACCAGCGCCTCGTTTCTTACATGATAGTATACATGCTTCAATGCCATTACTAAGAACAAAGAAAATAGAACTTGAAATTCTTCAATTCTCTCATTTTCCATGACTGATTAGAATTTTTATTTGTGTTTGAACTTTAAGGATGAGACAGTGCTAACTATGATGTGTATTATTTTTGTTTAGTAAATAAAAATTTTTGCTTA
>SJYV01054925.1:18858-91812 GCA_006410875.1 Neotragus pygmaeus
CTGCTCTCAATATACCAGCAAATTTGGAAAACTCAGCAGTGGCTAAAGGACTGGAAAAGGTCAGTTTTAATTTTTACTTTATTCTACTTTACAATACTGTATTGGTTTTGCCATACATTGACATGAATTCGCCACAGGTGTATACGAGCTCCCAATCCTGAATCCCCCTCCCACCTCCCACTCCACATCATCTCTCTGGATCATCCCCGTGCACCAGCCCCAAGAATCCTGCATCGAACATAGACCAGCGCCTCGTTTCTTACATGATAGTATACATGCTTCAATGCCATTACTAAAAACAAAGAAAATAGAACTTGAAATTCTTCAATTCTCTCATTTTCCATGACTAATTAGAATTTTTATTTGTGTTTGAACTTTAAGGATGAGACAGTGCTAACTATGATGTGTATTATTTTTGTTTAGTAAATAAAAATTTTTGCATAGATGAGGAAAGAATGGAACCAGTGACAGACTTTATTTTTTTGGGCTCCAAAATCACTGCAGATGGTGACTGCAGCCATGAAATTAAAAGACACTTGCTCCTTGGAAGAAAAGCTATGACCAACCTAGACAGCATATTAAAAAGCAGAGACATTACTTTGCCAACAAAGGTCCGTCTAGTCAAGGCTATGGTTTTTCCAGTGGTCATGTATGGATGTGAGAGTTGGACTATAAAGAAAGCTGAACGCCGAAGAGTTGATGCTTTTGAACTCTGGTGTTGAAGAAGACTCTTGAGAGTCCCTTGGACAGAAAGGAGATCCAATCAGTTCATCCTAAAGGAAGTCAGTCCTGAATATTCATTGGAAGGACTGATGCTGAAGCTGAAGCTACAATACTTTGGCTACCAGGAGCGAAGAACTGACTCCTTGGTAAAGACCCTGATGCTGGGAAAGATTGAAGGCGGGAGGAGAAGGGGATGGTAGAGGACAAGATGGTTGGATGGCATCACCGAATCAATGGACATGAGTTTAGCAGGCTCTGGGAATTGGTGTTGGACAGGGAGGCCTGGTGTGCTGCTGTCCATGGAGTTGCAAAGAGTTGGACACGACTGGGTAGCTGATCTGAACTGAATTTACTTCAAATTCCTGACTGACTTCTGCCTATGGTGAGAAAACATGGACTGAAGCAGGGGTTACCAGTTGGTATGATTTTTGGAATCTGACTGCTTGATCCACCTCATTGTGGGGTGAACAGATTCCTAACAGACTAATTTTGCAATTATTGGAAAGACAATTCTTATATACAGTGGCTCACTCACTTGTCTATCAAGATTGCCCCAGGTCAGAACACAAAATCAGTGACTTATGGATCATTCAGTCAATTTGATCAGTGCAGGTAACTAAACTGGATAAGTCATCCTTCAAAGCAATGCTTGTTTGGTCTGAACTGTAAAACCTAGATACCATGTAAGTTCAAACACTTGACTCAAAAGTTCTTGGGAAAATACTAACCAAGTCATAGAAATATCATTTGCTTTTTAAAAAAGAGAATGGGATTAGGTATTACTAGATGATTATAATTTCAGGAAAATCTCAACAATGTGGAATAATCTGGGTAAAGGGCATAATAAATGGTAAAAAAAAAAAAATCAAGAGGTTGAACATTTTGGAAGAAATGCTGTTAGCTACCAGAGATTCTTAGGTGATGTGTTAAAGTATATAAGAATTATTTTAAATTATATCATTGTTTGCATTTTAATCAGTGCCCTTAAAGTGCTTACATAATCACAAAAGAATTGGTTCTGTTGGTATTCTAAATCTCTATGCTTTATCCTTCTTTGTAATACTCATTTGCATTATCTTTGAAGAACAAATTTGGACCAAGCAAAAGTACAATTTAGCCCATACCTGAATTATCACAAATCCCTAATTAGTGTTGTCCAAATTAATAAGAATTTACTGCATTTATAAAAATGGAAATTTATGCAAAAAACAATTATTCAATGTCTAGATCTTCAGAAAACTAGCTTGAAGAGAATGTCTTTCAGATATTCAAATTTTGTATTTTTTGATCTGTATCTGTACATTCAGTAATTCTTTTTGACATTTACAAATAGAGACATCCATCATTTCCCCAACATTTACAGATGTTAGTGAATACCCCTTTCTATGGCCAGCTGTGTAAACGTAGATCTTTAAAAGAGATTGTAGGTATTTTTAGTTTAAAAGTGCATATAGGGTATTTTTTTGGCTTACATGATTTAGTTTACAAAACTAATGAATAACCTAAGTCCCCTTTAATAAATCTATTCTTTCCCAATCCTCTCAAATGGTATAAGAAAAAGCCAAAAATGCATGACATGAACAAATAAATCATTACAAAAAAAGGATTCCATAGGTGTCTCTCAAAATAATATAGAATGTTATTTCTTTCCAGAGCAAAAACCAGGTCACTTCAAGTTCACAGGTCAGAGATAATGAAAGCTACATTTCAGAGAATATGCACTGGGCACTGTTAAAGATAAAAAAGGAAACTATTTGGAGATTACAAATATAAATCAGCACAACTTTATCTCCATGCGAAGTTTAACTAGAGTCTGTGCTTCCCAGGTGGCGCTAGCAGTAAAGAATCCGCCTGGCAATGCAGGAGACATAAAAGACACTGGTTTGATCCCTGGGCTGGGCATGGCAACCCACTCCATATTCTTGCCTGGAGAATCCCATGGACAGAGGAGCCTGGTGGCTATGGTCCCTAGGGTGCAAAAAGTCAGACATGACTGAAGCAGCTTAGCACACACACATACATGGTATACTGGAGGGGAGAGAGGAGATGTCCACGTCAGCACAGGAAATAAGAAGTTGAACTGTGTATAGATAATTTGAAAACAGTAATAAAACTAACTGAAAACAGGTCAGCTTTTTACTATCATTACAGGTGGTAATTCTAAACAGTAATAAAATACTCTACCCTGAAAAAAAAAGTGTTGGCATGTTTTAAACAACTGTTATGATTACAGCTGCATTATAGTAATATGTATGTAAACTTAAAAGTAGCATATATTTTTACTTGTCTTTTAATTACATGGAGTTAATATACAGAACTTGTAGTTATATTATCAAAAACCCAATTCACAATGGCTCTGCTATACTTACTCATTTTGAAAGTAAATAATGCTTAAGAATCAAGTTTGCACGCCCTGTGCCACTCTTATTTTAGCATTTCAATAACTGATTTTGAAATAAACTGATAGCACAGTGATTACTAAAGACAAAGAAAATAGAACTTGAAATTCTTCAATTCTCTCATTTTCCANCTGCAGGGCAGCTGCCCAGTCAAGCTACACAGAAGTTCTGCTTGGTGTTTAAGTAAGTTTCCTGGAGAAGTGAGTCTCAGTTTTTTTTTTTTCTTTCTGACCAATATATGCTTTTCTAAGGATAAACCCATTTCTTCTTGGGCTACTTCAGGAAATCCATAAATAAAAACTGGGGCTGCCCTGTTCTCTTTCCCCATTGTAACTGTTGGGCTTGCATACAGAAAAAAAATAATAAAGTTACAGAAATACTTAGAGATTACACAGAGCAGGTGATGGCCATCACTTGCACCTGTCCTTGATTTACTGCAAAGCAGACCTCAGCTACTAAATCCTTGCGACTTACGGCTTTCCGGAAGTTTGGCAAAGGATCAGTTTTTTTAATCACAATATTGTCAAATTACAGGAGTACAAAAAAAATGACTATTTTTCATCCCTTCCTTTTCCATTATTGGATTTATGGAAAAGAATGAGACAATAGGGTCTCATTAGAACTTCAAATATTCAGGAACTGACGCTTCTAAAAGTGATAGCTTATGTCACTGAAGAGCAATTTATTTCTATGAAGTTACTACAAAAAAGGTTTTGCCTTTTATATCTAAGTACTCTGACCATATGCCTTTATTATTACTGTTTTACTTGTTTCAAATCGTTAAAAACTTAAATAGAAACAAAGGGGACGCAATTATTGCAGGACAAATTCCTTTTCTCAAAGATCAGGAAATACAAACACAAAGCATTGGCAGCCTTGTTTCAACTACACAACTCAGTACTGCAATGGATTTCGAATCAGAGGTCTCAATAAAAATAAGCCACATGGAACGTTACCCTGGCACAGCATGCTGTGAGACCTGCATTTTTGCATCTGGAATGGGTAAAAGTTGAGACTTGCCGTCCTGTCACTGCTTCTCCCACCCAGAGCATCCTGACAGGGGTCCACCTGAATGCCATCAGTGTCACTGAAAGGAAGACAAATGACACACCACACTCTCTGCAGACTGTTGATTCAACCAAGTGCCGTATTTAGCTCTTTGCTAAAACCACACACTGTGACTGGCAAACAAAATCAGCTGTGCTCTTATACCACAGGGATACCATTACTCCACCAGAAACTCAACCAGAATTGGTATAAAGGCAAAAATAACACACTTAAGAAAATATTAGGTCACACTAATCTAAGTCTCAGACCCACTAAAGCTATTACTACGACTACTGGTACTACTACTACTATTTTATCAAAATGCTGTAGACATTTGCATATTTTGAGACTGGTTGACAATTAGCAGTATTTTGATAGCTGCAGAAATTAAGTGGGGAACCCAAGCCCTTTCCAGAGCCTCCCTAGTGGTGGTCAACATTCCTTGTAGAAAACGTAAGTGGAGCCAGTCCAGCGACTGGAAGCAACCAGAGTATAGATCAGAATACATTTTTTTCTTTTCTTTCTTTTCTTTTTTTCCTTAAAATGAATTTAGAAAGTCTGACATCTTTCACTTAAATTCCATATTGTTAGGCCCTCTTTGAAAATGTCTGAGGCTGCTGCTAAGTCGTTGCAGTCGTGTCTGACTCTGTGCGACCCCATAGACGGCAGCCCACAAGGCTCCCCTATCCCTGGGATTCTCCAGGCAAGAACACTGGAGTGGGTTGGCATTTCCTTCTACAATGAATGAAAGTGAAAAGTGAAAGTGAAGTTGCTCAGTCGTGTCGGACCCTTAGCGACCCCATGGACTACAGCCTACCAGGGTCCTCCATCCATGGGATTTTCCAGGCAAGAGTACTGGAGTGGGTTGCCACTGCCTTCTCCATTTGAAAAGCTCTGGAATTCATCAAATAAGAATTATCTATTCCATAACACAATTTGCTTTTGAACTGTGGTGCTGGAGAAGCTTCTTGAGAGTGCCTTGGACCACAAGGAGATCAAACCAGTCAATCCTAAAGGAAATCAGTCCTGAATATTCATTAGAAGGACTGATGCTGAAGCTGAAGCTCCAATACTTTGGCCACCTGATGTGAAGAGTTGACTCATTAGAAAACGCCCTGATGCTGGGAAAGATTGAGGGCAGGAGGAGAAGGAGGCACAGAAGATAAGATGGTTGGATGGCATCACTGACTCAATGGACATGAATTTGAGCAAACTCAGGGAGACAGTGAAGGATAGAGAAGCCTGACATGCTGTAGTTCATGGGGTCGCAAAGAGTCGGTCACAACTGAGTGACTGAACAACAAAGTTCCATGACAAAAAAGATGGCTAGGGTAAGGAAAAAACACCCTGGGATCTATTTTGAAAGGAAACTAAACTGCATTTTAGAGTACTTTTTTTTTTTTTTTGAGAAATTCCACCTTGGTTTCATTTCTAGAAAAATAAAAAAAAGAAACATATATAGAATGTTAGAGATGTATATTTCTGCCATAAAATAATGTCCTCTTTCTAGAGCACTCTGATAACAAAAAAATGCAACTTGTCAGAGATTAAATGTTTTGTATCAACCTAGACAGTTCTGTCCTTGGGAATTTTTGCTCCTTTCCTTTCCAACACACCACACTTTTATATATGTATAATTTTTAGTTTGCACACACACTGTATTTTCTTGAAAATTGATTTAACAATAGTTTATTAAATGACCATCATGCACTGTTTTGGGAGCTGGACATACAGTAGAGAACAGCCTTCAAAAATGCAACATTCTAGCTGGGGAGGCCTATACAGGTACTCCCTGCTTTTGAAAGTTTGCTTTGCACCATTTGGTTTTAAGAAAGACCTGTATTAGTACCTGTTTTCACTAACTGAAAGAAATCCCAACAGGATTTTTTCTTTTATGATAAAAGCTGAAATTTGAAAATAGGGTTTAGCATTTCTTTTGAAATGCTTTTATAAAGCATTACCTTTATAGAGAGAGGCAGTGGGCATCTCAAGCAGTAACAGTAGCTCCACTAAGCTCCTTCCCCAGGAATTACACTCAGCAACAGTGCTCAGCTGCTGTAGCTTTGACTTGTGTCTGGGGTTCTGTGCTTCATCTGGATTTATTTTGTGCATCCATTAACAAGATGTGTCCTATGGAAACTGCTTCTTCACTTTACAACATTTCAACTTAGGGAAAATTTTATAGTAATTCTCTATTTTCAAATAGGGGAACAAGTATTTCTAAAGTTATAAATATGGTACTTCCAGAGTATTTTACTATGAAAAAAATAAAACAGGAGAATTGGAAAGAAACACAATTTTACCATGGATAATTCCTAAATACATTTTCACTGCCTTGATACAACTGTGATTCTGATAATTTCACATGTAAAATCATACTAAATATGTAAGGATAAGGACATTATCCCATGATTTAGGGAAGTTCATACAGAATTCAGAATCATATAACTGGTGAAAACTGCAAAGTGCATGCTCTTTGACTTTCACAGCCATCTCTGAGATCTCCATAGAGAATTTTCTTCAGCTCCCAAGTCCCAAGACAACAGTTGGATCTCAGAGCCACCATTGTTATCATACACTCAAAGAGAAAGGGAAACTACAGTGATCTGCTTTCAGAAGTTCTCTAAGGATGAGGGCTAAGTCATAGATGCATCTCACTTGGAGACCTTCCTAGTGGGTTTCTGGTACAGTGTGGTTGGCCTGGTACTTTCGAGTGAATAACAAAATGACCATTAGTTACTCCTAATCACTGCAGATGGTAACTGCAGCCATGAAATTAAAAGCTGCTTGCTCCTTGGAAGAAAAGCTATGTCAAACCTAGACAGCATATTCAAAAGCAGAGACATTACCTCGCCAACAAAGGTCCATAGAATCAAAGCTATGGTTTTTCCACTAGTCATGTACAGATGTGAGAGATGAGAATCCTTTACTGCAAGGAGATCAAACTAGTCAATCCTAAAGGAAATCAGTCCTGAATATTCCTTAGAAGGACTGATGCTGAAGCTGAAACTCCAATACTTTGGCCACCTGAGGGGAAGAACTGACTCCTTTGAAAAGACCATGATAATGGGAAAGATTGAAGGCAGGAAGAGAAGGTGACGGCAGAGGATGAGATGGTTGGATGGCATCACTGACTCAATGGACATGGGTTTGAGCAAGCTCTGGGAGATGGTGAAGGACAGAGAAGCCTGATGTGCTGCAGTTCACGGGGTCACAGAGTCAGACACAACTGAGTGACTGAACAACAACACACATTTTGGCTAAACTCGAACAGTTTTTGTGTGAATGTATTACAAGAAAATGATGCTTTACATTGTTAACACTTTTAGAACGTTGGAGTTTCCAAATGAAAAAGCTAAAATAAAAGGAATGGGCGGTTTCACCATCTCTCTTTCTTTAGTGATAAACCAGCTTAACACTCTGGTGGATAATTTTTAAATGGTTCTAGGGTGAAGGAATAAATTTTGAGTTCTTTTCCAGACAGTAGTTATTTTGTTAATGGGAGATGCCCTAAGGTTAGACCTGTGCACCTTACTGAAGCTGAATGTCTAACTGGGACAGTAGATCCTTGTATGCAATCATATGGTCAGTGCAAATGTAAAATGTTCCATTTTCCTGGCTGGCTCCACATGCCTGGTGATTTTCCACACTGCCAGGGATCAAGAGAGTTGCAGCAAAGCTGTAGTTATGCTGCTGGGTAATTTAAGAAGCCGCTTCAAATAGCATTTCAAAAAGTTCAGTTTAACAAATAAGATTTCCAATTTACATCTGCAATGGGTACGAGATTTAATTGAAGGTTTACTCATACCTCATTGCATGGACATATACATGCCCAGCAATGCTTCAGGTGCTGACGTTTCTATTCAAACATTTAGATGAGTAAACTTAAGAACTGAAATTCAATGGTGTATGTACCCATATTCAGATTAAAAATGCATTTTGGAAATTCTAATTGGCTAATATGATGTATTAAGGAAGCCCAGACCATGCTCAATTCCAATTCAGCTGCTCCTTTCAATGTAGGGAAAAGGCATTTAGGTAATGATCTAAATTATGTCTCTTAAGGAAATCTAGTGTTTTTCTTTGTTTGTTTTCATTCTTGAACAAATTAATGCTTAGACATGACTGGAAACCATGAGAAGAGAGAGGTATTTTTCCATCAAGACACAAAGAAAGTTCTTGAAAGGCTTTCATTTTATCCTTATTATCTGATGTTCCTATAACTAAAATAATTTTTGGCCAATGCATGCATACAGATTTGAAAGTTCAGTAACAACTGTCAAAGACAAGGTAACAAAAAGTTTCCATGAAATTATTAGATGCACTGTTGAGAGAATTTATGAGAAAAGTTATAAAATATTTAAGAAAAAGGAAAAACTACCTCATAGAGTATGAATAAGAATTTAGCTCTATTCTGAATTTTATAATAGCACGGAAGAAGAAATGAAACGATGACAAATGCTACTAATATTTTCTATGGAAAACTTACTACCTTCAGAGTATTATACTTTATATTTCTCAATAAGGTATATTCATATTTCAAACGACAACAGCAAAGAGCCCAAGGTGTACATATTTGACAATGAACTACCTTATCCAAAGAAAAACACTATTCAGAGTGATGGGAACAGCAACTGGATCCACAAAGAAAAACTAAAATAAATGAGTCACCCATTACCTGTTATATTTAGTATTTTGTCTCCTCAGGGTGAAATAAAACAAGAAATAAACCATTTCAGGAATATGGGCTGAAGAATAGGTTTTCAATAGATGCTAAAGTACTAAACAAGACAGGGATTCACTTGAGGATAGCTTATGAGAAGTGATTCTTCTACAGAACATTGAAAGAAGCTACCCAGCTTTGTTTGGAAGAACAGGTTAGTATCTGAGCTAGAAGATGGTCACCTGCCTTCTGGTCTTTCCTGCTTTTCTTTTTAAAATAGTGGCTTGAGAACACTCTAAACTTGGCTCTAGGATTAAGCTTCTATAACATAAAATTCAGAGCCAAAAATAAGTCTGAGAAATATGTTTTTTTAAAAAAAAATAGAACTTAAAAAAACCCAAACAAACAGAACTTTTTATTCTTAGGAAAAAAAGGCATACAAATAACCAAACGGTACTTGCTGATGATTATAAATGCAATTAAAAAAAACTATTGGTGTTAAGTCTCTGAATCTAAGTAATAGTGATATATTTGCCTATTTTTCTGGTAAATGGGCTAAAAAAAAGTCACAGGGCCTTTCTCAGTGACTAGTGAGGTAATGGGAGAAGGCAATGGCAACCCACTCCAGTACTCTTGTCTGGAAAATCCCATGGACAGAGGAGCCTGGTGGGCTGCAGTCTATGGGGTCGCACAGAGTCGGACACGACTGAGCGACATCATTTTCACTTTTCACTTTCATGCACTGGAGGAGGAAATGGCAACCCACTCCAGTGTTCTTGCCTGGAGAATCCCAGGGACGGGGGAGCCTGGTGGGCTGTCGTCTATGGGGTCGCACAGAGTCAGACACGACTGAAGTGACTTAGCAGCAGCAGCAGTGAGGTAATGAGCTTTCTTGATTTAATAACCAATATCCCTCCTCAACAGCCAAACACACTGACTGACATCATTTCAAAACCCTTCTGTCAAAGTTAAGCTTGAAAGGATGTTCAGTAACTATCAGATACCTCCTGACACTGAGGCAAAACAGGTCTGTGACACAAATTAAGAGGGCTTGAGATGAAAAGAAAACCCCACTAGGCTGGAAGAATTGCAAAACTGGAAATCTGGACCTGTTTGAATGTATTCTTCATTCTGTAAAGCAAAGTGGAAATGAAGCGCTTCCCCATCCCCCAAATAGAGGACAACATATTCCTTACTCTTACACTCAGAAGGAGCCTGACAGGCGAGGACCGCAAGGCTCAATGCAAGGCAGCGTATCTGGAACGTTCCAATCCTAAGCATCACTGTGGGCTGTCCCATGTCACACTCTCACAGGACAGCAGTAAAATGTCAGGGAGCATCTATACTTTCTTTTTTTTTTTCCCTTAGTATTGTTCTATTTTATTTATTTATTTTTTTAAACTTTATTTTACTTTACAATACTCAATTGGCTTTGCCATTTGCTTTGAGTTTTAGAACCTTCCCCCAACTCTACCCCCAAACAGAATCCTAACTGGAAACTCAGTATAATAAAACATTGAAAACAGGTCTGGTTAAAGCATGTAGGTCAGGTCCCAGTCTCACCAGTATTATTTTACTCCAATTTTCTCACTTGAAAATGAGAAAAGATTTGGGAATTTTAGTAACTTGCTTGAACCTCTACAGCTAAGACCAGAACCCAGATCTCCTGCTCTGGATACCAAGTTTGAAATAAAAATCCCTTAAAAAAAATACAAATGATGTGCCAAATATTACATAGGATATTCTTATATTAAAAATGCTTTGTTGTTTACCTGGAAATNGCTTGAACCTCTACAGCTAAGACCAGAACCCAGATCTCCTGCTCTGGTTACCAAGTTTGAAATAAAAATCCCTTAAAAAAATACAAATGATGTGCCAAATATTACATAGGATATTCTTATATTAAAAATGCTTTGTTGTTTACCTGGAAATCAACTTTAACTGGGCACCTTGCATTTTATCTGTTCCCTTCTCCCATTCCCTTCCAAGGATGTCATGGCTATACCAGTGTTGATTCTACTGGTCCTGCTTCTTCATGCAGGCTTACCTGCCACATTTAACATTTTAGAACTTTAGTTAGGAAAGTGGTTCCTGAGTGGTTTTGTGGATGGGTAACATAAAAACTCGGAGAAGGCGATGGCACCCCATTCCAGTACTCTTGCCTGGAAAATCCCATGGGCAGAGGAGCCTGGTAGGCTGCAGTCCATGGGGTCGCCAAGAGTTGGACACGACTGAGCAACTTCACTTTCACTTTTCACTTTCATGCATCGGAGAAGGAAATGGCAACACACTCCAGTGTTCTTGCCTGGAGAATCCCAGGGACGGGGGAGCCTGGTGGGCTGCCGTCTATGGGGTCACACAGAATCGGACACGACTGAAGTGACTTAGCAGTAGCAGCAACATAAAAACTATTATATAGTCATCTTGCTATTACCTTTTTGTATGGATGGATATGTATATACATATTTACTATTCTCAGCAAAAAAACATTTTTGATTCAACTCTGCATTTATATAATACAAAATACACCATACTTGCAAACTAAAATAAAGAATTTTAATAAAGTGCCTTCCTCTGCTCTCTGGGGTGATAAGTGCTTTATGAAATAAAGCTTTATTAAATAAGTACAGCTTGATATTAATATTTATTAATTTGATTTAGAATTATTTTTATGAGATGCAAGGAGGCTACATTTAACACCAAAAGTAGTTTAAACTGAACTACCTTCCTTTCTTTTGAATTTGTAAGGAAATGTAGTGTTTTGAATTTGTAACAAAGGAACATTTACTTCTAGGTAAAAGTATTTTATTCACCAAATTTATTTCAAATATAAACAAAGTCCTTTCTGTCCCCATGTGTTCAGAGTAAGAGCACCATATATAAAAGAAAATGAATATGCAAATAAAATAAAATCATCCATTTAAAACATGTCAATTTCCTTACATTTTGACCATGGGCATGGCATCAAGATTTCCTAATCAAGCAAAGGAGAAAGACCTATATGAATTACATAGCAAGTTGTCATGAATCATAAAATCCCTTAGTGATGTTCATGAAGAGTCTTAATATCATGAAGCAAAAATCTCTGGTATTTTTAATCTATCTCTGAAGACTTACACAAACATTTCTGAATTATTCTGTTTTCCATTCTGAAATTCGGTCTTTCAGGATGCTGGCTTCAAAATCTTCACAACACTCATTTGAAAATTTTTATTTACCCTTCTGTCTCCCTCAGCCTCTAACACTTACTAAAATGGAAAAAAATAACAATATCCAATAGCATGAGAAGTTGATATGTCACCTTATTTAAAAGGATTCTTATAATTAGTCAGGAATCACTGAATCTCTGCCTCACATCAGAACCATATCACACTAACAGTTGTTGGCGGTTATCAAACCATTGCAGTCCGAGTGGCCTCCTGAAGCTGGGGTTAAAAGCTGGCCTCTGGAAATCAACTGTTCTCAGCAGAGAAGAATATTTCAGTGATATGGAAGCCGAAATGGAGACTATAATCTTTTGTGATTACCCTTGAGGCCAAAGCAAACACAAAAAGGAAAGTCTATGAATTGCTGATAATTTTCTGTGATGATTGATTCCCAGGAAATTCTGATATTAGTCTAGCTTGTAACCAAAATGATGGTTCCCCAGAAAGTGTAGCTTCAAAGAGCTCCACATCTGGCTGTCACAATTCTTCAGAGGCTACTCATCCATTAAAGGGGCCTGTCTTGTGAAGTGGCAGCTCTCTCAGAAGACAATGGAGGGTCTGATTGCCTGAGCGATGAACTATGTGCCACAGGCTCTTTCTAGAAAGTTCTTTTATGAAGGAACTGATTTAAAATGTATCTGTTTTAATCCCTCCCTTCCTGCCCCAGAAGTCTACAGATTGATACATTTCCCTGCTCTTCCTCACAGCTAGGGAGCTAAAATATCTTGGCTTGTATATTTTTAAAGTTTTAATTAGGCTATTGTTTATATTCTAAGAAAGAACAGTTTTCACACATATGTACATATCGTTAAGGGATAGTGTATAAATCTACCAGTCGTTTTTGAGGAAGCATTGAGTTTACAGATAGATGTCACACTGAATTTACAATTAGGCATTACTGCATAGGCGGCATGGGTTTTTCTCATATGACTGGCACCTTTAATTCAAATTAAATTGGCACATTAAACAAAAAAAGAAGGCAGTATGGTGAAGAGAGTTCTGTAACAGTCACAGAACCAAAGAATTTTTAGAATATACTTCCTCTATCAATACAAGAAGGATAAATGAATATGTGGACTATTTTGAGTTTAAAATATTTTTAATTTCCATTTTAACTAATATCAATTTGATTAATAAACAATGTGAGAATNAACAGTCAAAGAACCAAAGAATTTTTAGAATATACTTCCTTTATCAATACAAGAAGGATAAATGAATATGTGGACTATTTTGAGTTTAAAATATTTTTAATTTCCATTTTAACTAATATCAATTTGATTAATAAACAATGTGAGAATAAAGGTTCTATATTTGGAAGTCAACAGTAGTTTGAAAATATAAGAGAAAACATCTTTGTGTCTTTGGTGTCAATGATCGTGTGTCACAGGTGCAAAGCTTTGGGGCTCAAAATATCTTTATACATGGCCTTTAAAATCTAAATATTATTGAAGATAAATGGAGGAGAAAGGAATCCAGCCAAACTAGTTGTGGTTATTCCCAACCTCCACTCAATATACCTTCTCCCCAGCACTGCTCAGAATTCATTATTCCTCTTCATTATGTTCAGGCAGTCAGGTGATTCTGGTCTTTAGGTATGCACTACTTTTATATCATTCAAGCTAATGTAAATTGAGTGCCTGCTTAGTGCCAGACATGACTTCTTCAAGCTGATTGTAAATTTAAAACTCACAGTGAGGTCTTAGCCATATTCGTAGCATCAACCTTAGTTAGGATTGCTCTAATGCACAATTCTAGCCGCAAGGGTAAACATATCTTCATTTATTTAAGGTAACTGGTTAAGAAGATGAGATCAAAGAGATAGAAATATTAATAAAAATATTTATATTATTTATAAGAATACAGATTTTCTGTTTGAGAATCACCTCATAAACATCTCATTTGAAACTGATGGGTATTCTAAATTACTAAAAATAGGATGGTGGTATGTTATATTACTTCGATTTTTTCACATTCACTAAATTCCAGAAATTTTCTAAATTGCCAGTCATATCCTCAATACTCCAAAAATATAATAACTCAAATTTTCATGATATCATGATATAGACTAGGAAGACATTAATAATCCCCTAGTTTTAGATTGAGGAAAAGTAGAACCAAGTTGCTTTTTTCAAGATCAAAGAAAACAAGTCCATTGTGGTGTTCTCAGTCTTGTCAAATGCTCCTTCCTTATGTAATGAAATAGACCGCTCTTTCTTTTTCTCTCCTCCACTCTGGTTCCTGCTCCCCAGGGTGGCACGAAGTAGAGTCCAAGGCCAGGTAGGACTGTTAGAAGACTCACATTGGAACATGTCAAGCAGCCTTATTTCTCAGATCAGAGGGGACGTTCCAAGTGGTTTTGGGGAGGAAGTGAGATATAAATGCTGACTGACTGACTAAATGAATGAATGCCACTATCTCCTTTAGAAGGTAAGTAGGTCAAAGTTGAAACTTAAGTATGTATCATGTGATGATGAATATTAGTAATCATTTTAGCATCTAATAGCTTCAGCTCATTTTGGAAATGGAAATTTTGTGGACTTGATTATCATGACAATTAATCCTTTTACATATTATGGAAATTTGATGTCTACATAAGGAAAATAAAGAAATCAGACCCAGATACAAGTTCTGAATTGTTGGAGACTTTCTGTATATATCTAATTATTTGTAAATCACAAGCCTGTGAAAGAGAACACATATATTTCCTGCTTTACCTCTCAGATCTTCACTTGGCTCTAGAAACTGTCCCTAATAAGAGAAAACAAATGTGAGACTGACAAGACAAATTCATCTTCTGAATGGAATATACTGCAAAGCCTGATGTTAGGAGCCACGAGGATTTATTGGATACTTTAAATAATATGCCCCACATGAACAACCTGTGAGAAATATACACATTTAAATTCAGGATACTGTAGGGTGGAGAATCAGCTCTTGCCTGTCTGATAGTTTTTACTGCCCTCTTTTCATTGGCAGAGATGTCTATGGGAAGAAATGAGAAGACTAAATTATATTCTACAATCTTCTGCTCCGCGAAAAGGATACCACAAAGACACATGTAGCCTATTTTAAACATAGATATGTTTAAAAAATTTCATTGTAGAATGTCTTTAAAATACACTAAAGCCCTCTGATACTAGAATTCCATGAAAACAAGGTATTATTCACATAATTTATGTTCTTTCATGTTGTCTCAAGCATCAGAATGTAAAAAGGATGGTAAGAAAACTTAAATTGACAGCTAAACCTGGTGAAAAAAAATCCAAGATCCCTACTGAGCTCCGCAAAGATGTTGAAACTTCACAGATTGCTAATAGCACTCCAATTCATCTTTAGCACCCTCAAAAGCCACTATAAAAATACAGGGATTAGAATATTCCAAAACATGTTTTTCCCTTCCCCAAAGAGATTTGAGATCTAATTCTGAACATAAGAATCTAGAGAGAAGAAAAAAAAGTCTGTGCTATTGATGGGTTCCCAAGCTTTTGATAAAGGTTTCTCAAAGGAACACCACCATCAATGATTGTTCATAGAGCAACTGATTTAGAAATGCTGTTTCTGGGCTGGAAGCAGTGCTTTGTACAAATAACATTCTGCCACATTTTATATTTATTAAGCTCTCCTACTTTACCACAGGCATTAAAAAGCCTTGGTCACTGCAAGAACCTAGGAACAAGGTTGTTGTTGGTTTCTTCTTTTAATTAGCTGGAGATTTGTTAAGACTAAGATACATTTTTTTAAAAAAGGGCCTGACACAGACACTTTTGCCCAGTTGACTCTACTCTAAAAAATGCTGACCTGGGACAGCTCCAAGACTGAAGATCTGTCTTGCCAGAAAATCTGACGTGCCCTCCAAGTACACATAATCCTTGAAACTCTAGCACTGAAGATGTGGCTCCAGAGCCATGTGAGGTTGAGACTAGGATAATGAAAGGGACACGAAAGAGGACACAGCATGGTGGAACTATGGGTTCCTCTTTTCACATGCTCCTGAAACCTTGTGATTCCTGACCCTGCAAAGGTCCACCAAGGTCTTAACCTGATGTTTCTTGGCAGCTTTTATCAACTGACTTCACTGTTCATTATAAGCAGAATCCTCTGTTATCTGATGACACATTAAACAAGAGGAAGAAGGAATATCTACCAGATAGTGAAAGCAGCTTCTGTCTTACTGACTATTACTCCTCCTTAGCACAAAGACTGGCATATGTAGACATTCTACAAGTGGTTGTGAATGCATGTTTTTTCCTGGATGCCTTGAACAAATAATTTCATTAAGGATAGAGCACATATATGGTGACATATTATGTAAGCATATATGATATATACATACTGTATCAATAATATCTATATATTCTAAAAGGATTTCAAGAGTGAAAAGAGAAATGGGATATTTGAACACAATCTAAGGACTTCATTAAATTGATATAGATTTTAAAGGCAGGTAAAAATGGAATGTTCTAGATTACTTCAGGTTTCCTTATAGTAACATCTCGTAAGAAGCATGGTATGAATTCACAGCAGAGTGAACGTGAGTTTGATTCCTGATTTCTTTATTTTGGACTTCCTTGATAAATATATGATTATTTCTACTAAAAGAAAGAAAAAAATTAAATAGTCATTGAAACCACAAACTATGAACTATCCAAAGAATCTCAAAGAATTTAGAATGATAAAATAAATGGTAAACATATTTCTCATTCTACAACTTGTTATGGACGATTCAAAGAATCATATAGCAATTTGGGACTTTATATAATAGAAATAATCTTTATTCTTCTCCACATGTTTGTTCATGAGTCAGGAAAAAAATAATTTCAAGGTAGGTAATAAAAATGCTTTTTTTTTCTTTTCACAAAAATAAGATCATTGTGCTTCTTGCAATAAAGTATCAGTGACCTTCATTGTGCATATCCTTTCCTGGAGGAGATGCAAAAACATGGCAGGACTCACAGAGACATTTGAGATAAACAGGCATGGAAAATACTGCCAGTCAGCAGAGAAACTGACAGATGACTGTGCTCTTACGGGGGCTCTTGAGTATAGCTATAGCTCTGGAGCATCACACAAATATATCTGTGCATTATCTAATATGTGACTGTCAAAAAGAAACTTGAAAAAGTTGGACATGATTTAGCAAATGAATAACAACAAAAACAATATATAGGCTGCACATGTGTCTTAGTCTGCTTGAGCTGCCATAACAAAATACCATGGACTGGGTGGCTGAAACAACAGAAATAAATTTCTCACAATCTTGGAGGCCAAAAGCCCAAGATCAAGGGCACCAGCACAGTCAGCATATGATAAGAGCTGTCGTTCTGCTTGCAGATGGCTTCCTTTTCACTATGTTCTCACACGGTAGATAAAGGAACAGCTTTCTGGTGTCTCTACTTAAAGGGCACTAATCACATTATGAGGGCACCACCTTCATGACCTCATCTAACTAAGTATCTTTCAAAGGCCCAATTTCTAAGTATTATCAGGTGTTAGAGCTTCAATACATGAATTTGGGGAGGAGGACATATTCAGTCGATAATAGCATGTATATAGGTATGCCTACAAAATGGACCTATTTTATCATCTTAAGTTGACATGATCCATCATGGTAAGTATGCAACTTATTTAAAATTCTAAGATGTCTCTTATTAAGGATAACCATGTATTATCCAGGTATAGAATAACAAGTATTAAATACCAAGTATTATCCAGGTAAGAGGAAGATAAAAATAGAATCCACAATAAATGATTGGGAGATTCCGATTCTAATGGGAAGAAATAATTATATACATTTGGCAGCTAAAAAAAATCATGCACAAAAATTAAAGGATGGCCATGAAGTACTTTGCAAATTGAAGTAAAGTGAATAACAAAATAAAGAAACTAGTTCTATTGGGATGCAAAAATTCATTTTTTCTGACCTTTCTTGAACACTATAAAGTTCAGTAACTATTTTCACTTTATCTATTTGGGGGGGGTGGTTATTATATTATTTTGCCTTTTCTTACTTATTAATTCTATTTCTTATAAGTTTCTTGGGCACTATGGTACTCTTGTTTTAATTTTTTGTTTATCTCCTTCCCCAAACCCAGTACTCTTTAGTTCATATACTATGTTTTCATATGGAATGTTAATTCCATAACTAATGACCTTGATTTTAAACTAAATGCTCCTAAGACTAGGACCTAGGACAAAGAATGCAGTTGATATTTGTAGAGTTTCCATAACATCCACACAGAGAAAGCCAGAACTATAGCTAGAGAAAAGTTTATATCCAATTACTCTTTTTAAATTAAAAAGGGATGACAATTCTCAGGAAAAGAAAAGAAAACACCTACTCTTATCACCTTGTCCTTAGGGCTCAGAAATGCTGAAATTCCCTTTGCTAGATGGGGTACCAGGGACATTGAAAAATGAGGAATTAGAGCCCTTTCCTCTATCCTTCCTTCAAAAAAGTTGTATTGAGCAGCTGTGCCAGACACCAAGTATACAAAGATAAATAAAATATAGCCTTTGTTCTCAAGAGTCTGACATTCCAGTGAAGATTGATGGTTAATCAGGGAGAATATGGTGCAATTGGGAGCTACTCTGGGAATATAGAGGATGGGCACTGAGTCAGACTGGAAGAGTCATGGCAAGTTTTCTGTGAAGGAGGTGCTATCTGTGCTGGGCCCTGAATGACAAATAAACGGAGGCTGGGTAGCATGGTGGAAGTGAGGCTCAGTAACTTGCCTGGCAGGAAAGCCTATCACGCTTTAGATAAAAAGGTCACGATCTTTAAAAATGTACATTTTGGTTTGCTCAGTCTTTCACTCGTAAGAGGCTCAAATAGTCCCTCTGTGAAGTACAACTCCTGAAGAGCAGAGTTAACATCCTCAGTCTCCAGACACGCACCCTTGACATACAGTCCACCACAAAACACCACTGAGCCAAACCCCATCTTCCCCAGCGTCTCTCCTCCGAACTCTCCTTCAAAAGTGTGCTTGAATTTTTTGCTTATTCCCACCTATAAACACTGAGAGAGATTTTGTCAGTTGTAAGGGAAGATGGCCACTATATGAAGCCTGTGGAGCATGTGTCTTCTTTGCATATAATTCAGTATAGAATAGCCACCTATTCTGCTCTCAGATATGACAGAATCCCATTTCATTCTTGCTGTGTGTATTGTGTAACAGTATCATACTCCACTATAAAAACAGGAGGAAATCATTACTTCACATATGTATTTTAAATCCACTTAGAGAAAATAGCAAAACTTGGAACTTAAAAAGCTTTCAGCTATGGTCTCAGAGTACAGTGTTCATTCTTCTGATAATAGTTATGAGTTAAAATATATTTCTTATATTTACTAATATTATTCTTGATTTTAAAATGAAGTGATTATGGTAGCATTCATGTTGATTCTCAGAGTGCATAGACTACTGAGTAGAATCTACTTTTAAAATTTGCTAGTAAGAAATTATAACTTTTAAAAATACATCCTGCTTCCTAGATATTGTTTGCAGAGGTGTATTTTACACATTCAAAAATCCTTTCGTCTTTCTGCTTAATGATTCTGCTGAAAATTGTCTACCAAGCTGCCAAAAAGAGCACAGAAGATTTCTGATTGAGCATTGTTCACACTGAATGAGGTGGGAGGTGACATGGACCAAAAGAGACAAGGACACGGAAGAGCCAGAACATCTGTTGTGAAGTTAGATTCTAATTCAAGACTCAGTTGTTTCTTCACTAATGCCTTTGCCTCATGTAGACAATAGGAATAATAATCATGGTCGATTAAAATGTTCTAAGGTCTGAGTCCTTTGAAGAATGTAAAACATTTCAAAATACAATAATCCAGTATAATTATTTGTAGTGATGTAAAACTATTTTCCTAGGAAAGCGTGGACAGTGACTTCTGTGAAATTGCCCTGGGAAGTCTGTTGGGTAAATTAGACATTGGATTGGAAAAGACAATAGGAAAAGGATTAGAGTAATTGAAACTTCAAATCAGTGAAAAATCATAGGTAACCCAATGATCCCATAAATTCAGTTTTTTTTGCAAGATGATAGAGGGTCTCACTTAAAAATTAAATAACTTAATTTTTAATACATTACCAGAAGAACTCTCTATCCAATAAATGCCTTGGATATAATATATAGAGAATAAAATGATTATATCAGGCAATTCTTTGCTATATTCTTCACTTTCATGAAAAAATATTTTCATTTGAAAGTTACAGGTTTATTTGCCTCTAAGAAGCAAAAACAATGAAATTCTACTAGTAGAATTATTCCTCGGATTTTCTCAAATAATAATATGCTGCTGCTAAGTCACTTCTGTCGTGTCCAACTCTGTGCGACCCCATGGACTGCAGCCTACCAGGCTCCTTTGTCCATGGGATTTTCCAGGCAAGAGTACTGGAGTGGGGTGCCATTGCCTCCTCCCAAATATTAATATATCATATAGTTAATGGTTGTGGTGGCTCAGACGGTAAAGAATTTGCCTGCAATGCAGGAGACCTGAATTTGATCCCTGGGTCGGGAAGATACTCCTGGAAGAGGGCATGGCAATCCACTTAGTATCCTTGCCTGGAGAATCCCATGGACAGAGAAGCCTGGTGGGATCTATGGGGCTGCAAAGAGCTGGGCACGACGGTGACTAACATCAGTGCATCTGTAAGCCCTACACAATATTAACAAGCCACTATAAGGCTGTTGTTTTTTTTTAACTTATAAAATATTCTTTCCACTGTTAGTTTACAGCCATTAAAAACAGAGAAGTATATATAAGACATTTAGAAGTTCTCTAAAAGTGACTTAGAGAACAGCACTAATCAGATGGTAGGTTCCTGTTATATATGTACATAACCTACTTCTAGAAGGGGCTGGAAGAATGCATGCCAGCTGCTGAGAGCACTTTTCTCTAGTGAAGGGAGTGTGTCTACAGCAGTAAGGAATGGTGACTTTGACATTTTGCTTTGAATGTTAATGTTTTATTTGAATTTTTGAAATAAGTACTACTTGTGTTAAAAAAAAAAATACAGAGAGGTAAACCACCATAGGAGACATTTATGCTTCCTCACATTTTCAGTTCTGCTTTCTGACAGTGACTGGACTTCTGCAGTGGTTATAAGTGCTGTCTTTCAAAAGTAAATTAATCAAAACACGAATACCTAATAAATGTTTTCAGAAGTATTGCTTAATTCAATTATGTCTGGAATGCATGACCCATGTTTAGACAGAGGACAGAATAGGCATGCTTCAGTTCATTCTCTAAAATGGCACAATGTGTTGCTTTGGCATGGTCACTCCTGATGGATGAATGTGAGCAGGGCAGGTGTGATTTATCTCACTGAGCTGCTCCACTTCACTAGAAACAGTGTTCACCGTTTTAGGCCTTTAAAAAAAATTGTGTGACTTGTGTCTGAAAAACCCCAAGAAGATGAAAACATTCAACCGTTTACTTGCTAAGTCGAAGCCTGTGCTCTTTAAAAAGCTGGCTGACCGATGACCCTTTAATTACCTTACAAGGCCTAAGTTACGACAGAAGGCTTGTCAGCAGATTTTATTTACAATCCTTGAGGAAAAGTCCTGTTGCTGTTTTCACTTCATACAGAAGATAAATCTGCAGAAGGAAATATTTGGCAGTGCTTAAGATGTCCCCTGTCTGGTGATGCTGATAATGCAGTTCTTTTTCTTGATTATGGTAGCTTCTATTCTATAATGTTGGATTATTCATGTAGACCATCATGCCCCAACCGGCTGTATTCATTGACTGAACAGACATAATTTATGCAATTATCTGAACTCGTTAACCTTTTCTTTTACTGTAAGCTTAGAAGTTGGCTATGGACAGGTTTTGGGCGGAATTCTATTGTTGAAGGGTGTCATGCTCCACGTGGCATACCTATAAAAACTGTCTTTCATTCAGATAAAAGGTTAGCTGCCCTGAATAAAGAACATTGCAATTACAGGTAATTCACTAATATTTATCATGTTTTAAAAGGAATGTCAAAGTATCATGTGGACAACTAACATGTAGATCTGAAGTGAATTTTTTCTTTTTACTAATAGCATCAGATTCATATAATCTACAATAGCTTGCAAAGAAAATTTCTGTTTGTGTAAGAGTCTTTATCTAAAAAAAATCTTCCAAATAAAAATGTCCCCAGAGAGCTGAAACATACACTTTTTTTTTTTCTTTCTAGTAGCAAGGAAAAATCAGTGTGACTTGAGATCTCTAAATTGTGCTCCTGAGCATGGGAACAGCATCCCAGAAATAACATAAGTTCTGAAGTCCCTGAAAAGTCTATCAAAATTATTCAAAGCAACAGGTGAAAGTTGCCTGCGTAAATATTTGTAAAGTAAATATGCTGGCTTTGTTTGGACTAATTCTCATGGGTGAAGCATTATCTTGCATAATACAGCTGAGTTGCATAACCAATATATGGTATAAAATTACACACTTGGGCACAGGTCACATCTACTGCCTATTCACAACTGTAATGAAAGAGATTGAGGAGGAGATTAATAATATAAAAATGCATGTACTCACTGTGTTAAAATTTGGAAAGAGCCCAACAGCAGAATTACTGTCCACTGGAAATGACATAAACGGTTTGATATCCAGTGAAGGCTGCATCATCAGGGTAGGTGCGCGCACAAGAGCAGGAAGCGTAGTAGTATGGCATGTACTGCCTGCCAAGAACAAAACAAAAATGAATGTAACCTCTTGCTCACATCCATCTCCCTCCCCAACTTAAAGCACGTAAACAAGACTGCTGAGCTGCAACCTGCAAGCAAGAGTTATGCTAAGTCGCTGGACATGACTTAGCAAC
This sequence comes from Neotragus pygmaeus, assembly GCA_006410875.1. Classification (NCBI taxonomy): domain Eukaryota; kingdom Metazoa; phylum Chordata; class Mammalia; order Artiodactyla; family Bovidae; genus Neotragus; species Neotragus pygmaeus. The sequence goes on from SJYV01054925.1 coordinate 41,717, forward strand.
TAAACCACCACAGAGTTATGCTGGCAGTTAGAAAATGGCACTGGAGGAGCAAATACTGTTAAAAATGGTCTTCTTGCTCAATGTCTAAGACAGTGATAAAGGATGCTTCCCTACGGTAAAGGCCAGGGCTGCTCAGACTCTGCTGACACACAGAGTACACAGACCCTGCTGGCATGTGGGGCAGAATATCATCCTCTTGTTCAACTCTTGCCTCTAACTGGCCAAAAAATGTAGGAGAGAGGAGGGGAGGAGCCTCTTGAAGCCAGATGCTCTTTATTATTCATAATTATTGTCTGGTAAGTGGGAACATTTTATGCAAATCAGAGATAGGCATAGGATTTTCACCCAAGGAAGAAACCTTGGACTCATGGTCTACTTCCAAGAAAGTTATCACTTGGACAATCTGTTCTCTAAAAAAACAGTTAGAAGGTTGTCCTTAGTCTAGACACTGGGGAGTTAGAGAATCCAAACAGAGTGATGATGTGGCAGGGTTTTGGAGGGACACAGAGGAGTTGGAACTAAATTTTTTATTTCACCTTTTATTTCTAATGAGCCTTGTATTATTTTAGTAACTAGCCCTTTAACAAGTCTATTAGTTGTCTTTATATATTTGGTATAACCTGTCTGTAGGAGATNCAGAGTGATGATGTGGCAGGGTTTTGGAGGGACACAGAGGAGTTGGAACTAAATTTTTTATTTCACCTTTTATTTCTAATGAGCCTTGTATTATTTTAGTAACTAGCCCTTTAACAAGTCTATTAGTTGTCTTTATATATTTGGTATAACCTGTCTGTAGGAGATTTAAAACACTGCTATCCACCATAACACATGTTTTTCTTTAATCTGTAGTCTTTCCATACTGCAGATCAGTAACTGCTAATGCAGGTGGCTCTCTGGGAGACAGGCTCTGATATGTCCTTTTTAAACAAAATGTGATAGGCATATAAAGATAAAATTCACACACTTAGAGTGTACAACTAAATGATTTTCAGATATTCAGAGTCCTGTGCAACCAAGACCATAATTGATATTAGATTTTCATGATCCCTAAAAGAAACTCCATACTTATTAGCAGTCACTCTCACTTTCTCCCAACACCTCCAGCTCTTGGTAGCCACTGATCTACTTTCTGTCTCTACAGATTTATCTTTTCTGGACATTTCACATAAATGAAATCATATAATATGAGGTCTTTTGTGACTGTTTTCTTTTACTTGGCATGCTTTTAAGATGCATTCATGTTGAAGCATGTATCAGAATGCCATTCCTTTTTAATGATTAATAATATTCTATTGTAGATGTACCATTTTTTATTACTTATTCATCAGTTGATGAATATTTGGGCTGTTTCCACTTTGGGGCCATTGTGAATAATGCTGATATGAACGTTTGTTTATAAATTTTTGTGTGACAATGTTTTTAGTTCACTTAGATATACACCTAAAAGTGGAACTGGGGATTGTTGGGTCATATGATAGTCAAATGGTTTAACCTTTTGAGAACTTTCAGGCTGTCTTGCAAAATGGCTAAACCATTTTATACTACCACTGGCAGTGTATGAAGGTTCCAGTTTTCTTTGACATGCTGATAATGTGCTGTGCTTAGTCACTCGGTAGTGTCTGACTCTTTGGAACTCCATGGATTGTAGCCCTCTAGGCTCCTCTGTCCATGGAGTTTCTCCAGGCAAGAAGACTGGGTGGGTTGCCATGCCCTCTTCCAGGGACTCTTCCCAACCCAGGGATTGAACCTAGGTATCACACATTGTGGACAGATTCTTTACCATCTGACCCACCAGGGAAGCCCAAGAGTACTGGGCTGGATAGCCTATCCCTTCTCCAGGGCATCTTCCCAACCCAGGAATTGAACCGGGGTCTCCTGCATTGCAGGCAGATTCTTTATCAGCTGAGCTACCAAGGAAGTCCTGCTGCTGCTGCTGCTAAGTCGCTTTTGTTGTGTCTGACTCTGTGACCCCATAGACCGCAGTCCACCAGGCTCCCCTGTTCCTGAGATTCTCCAGGCAAGAACACTGGAGTGGGTTGCCATTTCCTTCTCCAGTGCATGAAACTGAAAAGTGAAAGTGAAGTCGCTCAGTTGTGTCGGACTTTTAGCGACCCTATGGACTGCAGCCCACAAGGCTCCTCCGTCCATGGGATNTAAAATACAGACCAAAGCTGATACAAATTGAACACAAAACAGCATTGTCCTTGTTCCGAATGCCGTACAATAAAAATGAACTTCTCTGTTTATCCTTCTCAAAATTGTTAGGAGTTCTCTTAGTGCAAACAACAAAGCAGAAAGTTCACAGAAGCAGAATCTAAACTGTTCCTATTTGTCTCTGAGCGAGGTATTTGTCTGTTTCATCCTGCACAAGGAGCAGAGTGGACTGAAAAATATCCCTTGGTAAACAATGGTAAAATCTGCTGGGTAACCACAAAAATAAGAACCATCGCAACACTTGCATTAGAGCCAAATTAATTATATAGCTACTTACAGGAAAATACCATTAAAAGCCACAAAACCTATAAGCAAAATAGATGGAAGTGATACTAAAAGGAGCTAATATAGAGTTACACTTGCACATAGTGGAAATTTTCTTTTCGAACGGCAGAAATTATTAATACTTATATGCACAGAAACAAAGAACCATCATCTTCTCTTATGGTGCAGAAGAGCTGGGTAAGAATGGAGGATGGTGCAGGAAGCAGGTTAAGGAGGCAGGCTGATGAGAGAGAAACACGTTTTGCCCAGGTGCTGTTTGCTTTCTTGCTCTCTCCCGCTTTCCTTCTTTAACTTCTCTTTAGCTCCGCTTTCTAGGACATGACTCTCCTGGCCTCCTCTGGCTTCTCTGTTCGAGCTGCCCTTCCTCCGAGGCTTCCTCTTCCTCTTCTGATTCTGTGGGTGTGGATGTCTGTGTTCTACCACTGGTTTCCTGCTGGTGGCCCCCTACACCCTCTCACTGGGTCATCCTCACCTCTCAGGGCACTGCCTCTGCCAATATCTGCTACTCAGAGCCCCACCTCTGCCCAAGCCTCAGTTCTTTAGAGCCAGATATCCACTGGCTATTGCCAGCTGGATGCCCCTTAACCATGTCTAGAACCAAACTTATTTGCGCTGAGAGATATTACTCTGAAATGGGAGAGGATGAAGTTACTCATCCTAAAGGAATGTGCGTGTGTATGCTCAGTCCAGTCCGACTCTTGATGACTCCATGGATTGCAGCTCACCAGGCTCCTCTGTCCATGGGATTTTAGAGGCAAGAATACTGGAGTGGATTGCCATTTCTTCCTCCAGGGGATCTTACTGACCCAGGGATTGAACCTGCATCTCTTATGTCTTCTGCATTCGCAGGCAGGTTCTTTAACACTAGCGCCACCTGGGAAGACCCCTGAAGGAATATCCTGAGATAATAAAAGACCTGTTTAGAAGAGGAAGAGAGCAAGTGCCAAAGAGTAAGAAAAAAAAATTAATATTTCTTACAAACCTTCTCTGAACAAGAATTATATATTTTAATACCTTTAACCATCTGAGTTCAAGTTAAACTTAACATTATTTGAACTTTAAGTTCAAATGAAGGATGATCCTTTGTTCTGGTGAGTTTGTTTTGCTCCTCATCAAATGTTAAAATCTGACTGAGAAACAGAAGTAGAAATGCTGTTCATTTGGAATTTTCCCTGGCCTCCAAGCATTGCTCCTTTTCTATGCAAAGTGGAGAAGTTTTCAAAGGCCACTTGTCTGGGAGTGAGGCTCCAAGGTGGCAGCTGATTCTGCCCCCATCTTCAGTGGGGTCAGCCCAGGGGAATAATGCCAAACAAACAAACAAAAAAAAGAGGACAGAATTAACATATTTCTCTACCAGAATTTCTGTATGAAAAATAAGTAGAAATTAGTTATGTCAAAATGCTTTGGTGTCATTAAAATTAAAAAGAAAATTTTAATGGTGAAGTGTTCATGTTTTCAGATTATGTTTTCCATGTAATGCTAATGTAATGCCCACAGGATATTTAAAAATGTTTAAGTGCTACAATATTGTCATTGAAAACATGTAAGAATTTCATCCTGGGTTCATTTTTAAAGTAAAAGTTGAAACAACTGAATTATGATAGGTTAGCAGAAAGACTTGAACTTGATTCTTCCCCTAGACAACTCCTCATACTCTTCAAGTTAAATGATGGCATCTCTATGGTAACACTTGCCTCTTATCTCTCCTTTTCTTCTCTCAGCCACACAACCACCAGCTCCTAGGTGTTCAGCCCTCCAATACGCATCCACCAAATTCATCTCTGACTCTAGTTCAGGCTCTCATCTCTTCCCATCATTATCAGTCGCCTTCATTCCACTTTTATTCTTCTTAGATCCATCTCCAAGGCTGCTGCCAGAACAATGTAAATTGAAACACACAACTCTCCTGCTTAAAATCTTTTTACGTTCATGTATTTAACAAACACTTGCTGAGGACCAGGACCTGTGTGTCAGATCAATGCACAATGTTGGGACTGTGGCATGAACAACACCAACCGGTCTCTATGCCCATAGACCTTTGCCTTCGCATGTGATTTACTCTAATGGGGCTTAAATGGTCCTTCATAGTGAGACTTCTATCATCTGAGCTTCATTTTGTATCATGCCTGTCTCAAACATTACATCAGCAACACACATCTGTTTCTCATCCTTTGTATCCATCATGCTAAATATTTCTCACCTGTGTGATTGTCTCCTGCTGACCCTTTGCTCTTTCTCCACTTTAATCTGCATATTTCTAGCCATTTTTAAGAAAGGAAATCCCTCTTTGAACGAGAAAGGCTGGGTGAAGTGTCCTTCCACTGTGTTCCTGTAACACTTCATTCCACATCACCATACCTACCACATCGTGTTGAACGTGTCTTTATCTATCTGTCCATCCACAATCGTGGTAGGGACACCTAGCTCTGTACAAATATTTATTTAACAACCAACAAGCTCAAATATAATGATTTCAGAGAAAATCAGTGGCAAAGAAATGTTAGTAATACAGAGAGTTATTATTTGGAGAAGAGGGCAGAAGGTGTATCCATGATGGGTTAAAAAACTCTGGCAGTTCAGCAAATACAGATTAAATCCCACTGACTGGATCCAGTAATCTCTGCTATACTAACATGTTTGCCTTCCTGATGGAGTATTAAGACTTAAGCTTGTGGTAATAAAGACTTGTCCTTTTGCCAGAGAAAAAGAAATTGAGGAAGAACTCTGTTAAAGATGACTTCAAGCATTCTTCATATGGGATATAAGAAGTCCATATGAAAATATATTGAGGCAGTAGAAACTAATCATTACCTATAAATGCACAAATATGACATGAAGAAGTCTTATACCATTGGCTAATAAAATAAAATTAAGACTTTGTTTGAGGCCTTCAGAACATTCCATGAGACAATGAGCAGGCTATTCACTCCCTGTTGGATCAAGGGGATCCTGTTTTTTAAGGTCAGGATTAGTAAGCCAAAGCTCTCTCCTCAGGTGAGATTTTAGAATTTTTTTGTTCCATTTAAGCTACTTCTAGTTCTAATTTGAGTAGATAATATAAAGCTAATTCTATATAAGACACACAATTTCACAGTGAAACACAGAGTTTTTCTAATAATATACCACAAAGTATATATGAATGGAGCTCTTTTTCCATCTGTAAGACCTACAACTATGATTGTCTAATTACACAGAGCTGGTGTCTACTTTAAATAGTCTCTCTGCCCATGCTATGTCAGTATATTTCTAGTATAAAATGTGGCAACTAGACCTGTACTCTTTTATAATACTAATTCTGAGGGGTGGGAATCAGGCTAATTTAAGAGTTTATTAAATCCTTATAAGTTGTATAACTTCATATTAGAAAAAAGCCATAATTGATTTTTAACAAATGTTTGGATAATTAGATTTCAGTATTTCTCATAAATTACTAAAATGAATAGTATTTCTGTCCACAGTAAGGGAAACAATTAACAAAATAATTGCTTTGTGGTTTGGACTAAGTCTGTCTTTGTGCCAAAAACACCCCCAAAACTTGTGCCATGAATAAATATGTCAGTGGGCTTGAATTTCTGTCAACTTTCTTGGGATGATATATTTAACATTCATAATGTTTTACAACTGACATATGTCTATTGTTATCACATTAAGAAACTAGCAAGTTCAAATGTTTTTCCTTCTTCATTATTTAATTATATATTGATAGGTTGTAATTGCTGGCTAAACACCTTAGATATTAATTGCTAAAGTAGTGACAGTACTTTGAATATGGTATAAGTTTATGCATGTATACACATCCATACACACTGATACATTCTTCATTTTATGTTTTTATTTATGTACGTTGCAAATTTAAGGACCATAACTTCCATTCACAAGCTCGAAGCCATTTATACATTCACTCAAACATTCTTTAAGCATCTTCTATAAACCAGGCTGGTGTGTTCATCCTGAGTAAGACATGGTCTCTGCCCTCAAGAAGCTAGTAGGGAAAATACAATGAGCATATGTTACAAGGGCAATGAGTGAGTTACGTGTATCCTTTCTGGGTACATACCACAGATTAAACCATATCTTAAAACTATGACAATTGAACACAAAAACAAGCTGATGTCATAGGTTTATCTATCTTGCTTTCTCAAATCAAAACCATGGGGGAATGTGTGGCTGTCTGTGTGTGTACAGTCACCCTGAGGTCATCTATGAGGCAAAGAAAGAAAATAATTTTATGCTCTCATCCACCTTACTCATCCATGTATTCATAGTTGCCCTGACCAGAACTGAGACCCATTTAGGAACAACTCAAGCATCAGTATTATTAATTCTCAATCAAGATGATTCAGAACTGACTAACCTCTGTACCCAAGGCGAACCAGTTCTTTTACATTTCAAAGTCATTTATTCCTGAAGCCTGAAAGTCACACTGGCCCTTCGCTGTTTGTTCATCTGATCACAAATCAGAGGTAATGACATTTACATTGCTAATTGACTCTGCTCCAACTGTTAACCGTGTTAACTCCTGGTTTGTAGTTTCTTCTACTTGAGAAAAGCTTATTTGACCTGCTGCATAAAACTTTAACTAGAACTAATTATTTGAATAAGAACATTCCCATACTCATACAACCACAAACATGCATACATATTAAATAGAGAAATGTATGAAATTCTCTAATTATCTATTCTGTATTCCTAGTCCATGAGAAACAGAACTAACGGGCAAAACAAATTATAAGTTTGTGTTATTAATTTACCCATATATACACATTAAATTACTTGAAAAATCGGGGCATATTAGAGGAGTATCTTTCAGTCAATAGGGTTGACCTAAGTCTATGTGATGATGACCTCTGACCTTAGGCTTGTAGAATCAAGACAAATAGAAAAAAGTATATATTTCAATGGATGAAATCCTGGATAATGTGGAGAAGAGTCACAAATAATCTGACATTCCTGTACAACAAATTTCAAGAAACTAAATCTGTGCTTCTTGAATGTTTATCTGATCTCAGTTATTAGACTATATTGACTATTACTGGTGTGAAATGCAAAATGAGAATTCCAAACTCAGTTTCCTTTATTAATGAGCACTAAATGACCTGAAACCAAAGTCAGATAACTAAAAACATCCCACTGGTTTGCTTAAAGTATAACTGGTAGAGTTTAAAATATCTGCTAATTGTTAACTGCTTTAATCTGTTGCTTGACCAGTCAAGAATAAGGATCAGTTTAGGTCAGTTGCTCAGTCGTGTCCGACTCTTAGTGACCCCATGGACTGCAACATGCCAGGTTTCCCTGTCCATCACCAACTCCTGGAGCTTGCTCAAACTCATATCCATCTAGTCGTCCCCTTACACACAGATATTGAGGTCACAATTCAGATGCTCACATCTCAATAATATCTGTATTATGAATTTTAACACTTATAAGTTTGTAAAGTGTTTTGAGATTAGTCAATAGTCTATATAGTTTGAATAACATTTTATTCTAAAATCTAGTAAAATGTATAAATCTGGTTTGAGTTAAATTCAATGAAACAGGATTTAATATGTGCTTAAAAATAATAACCAAAAATTTGGAACAATTTTATATGCAGCAGGTGCTATGCTAAGTGATTTCTGGGCATTACAAAATTTAATTTTCATTAGAACCCTATGAGATGGACTCTCTTATTTCCATGTCACAGAGAAGATTGAGGTATTTTAGTGAGTTAAGTAACTTGCCAACTTACTGTTATTAAGTGACAAATCTTGGATTGAAACCAAATCTAAGTGATTCTAGAGCCAAATTCAAACTTTTATTTGGCCTACTGTGGACTGTAAATGAGAAGGCCTGGAATAAAGTCTCAGTGTCAATTAATTATTAGCTCTGAGACCTTAGGAAAACTTCTATTTTCTAGTATATAAGATAGAGTCAATAAAATGTTCCAAGCATTTTCACAGAGTTACTATGACAATTCAAGAACTAATGTAAGCAAGACATTTGTGCCTTGTAGAGTGCTTTGTAAATATTTCATTACATTGCAATATCTTAGCATTTTATAACTCCTAAAGCATTTTGTGGTGCCAATCCAATATTAAACTGGTTATCTCATTAGAGAGAGAGACTTAAGGAAGCCACTGGAACGATCTTTATTCTGCTATAGGAAATTTTAGGTAGATTACCTAGGATGACATAAGACAAGTATTTGAAAAAAACATTCACCCTTTGTATGTGTCATGATAAATGAAAGAGAGATCAGTGTTATGGACGGATACTTGTATTCTCCCAAAATTCATATGTTGAAGCCTTAATTCTCAATGTGATTATAGTTGGAGACAGGGCCTATGGGGAGGTGATAGTTAAATGAGGGCACAAAGGTGGGGCCATAATCCGATAGGGCTGATGCCCTTATGTGTGCTGTGCTAAGTTGCTTCAACTGTGTCCAACTCTTTGTGGCCCTATGGATTGTAGCCTACCAGCTCCTCTGTCCATGGGGTTTCTCCAGGCAAGAATATTGGAGTGGGTTGCCATGCCCTCCTCCAGGGGATCCTCCCAAGCAGGGATTGAACCCAAGTGTCTCTATGTCTCCTGCACTGGCAGGCAGGTTCTTTCCCACTAGTGCCATCTAGGAAGCCCCGATCCCCGCCTACCAAAAGATAAACACCAGAGCACTATCTATCTGCCTTGCAAGGACACACAGAGAAGGCAACTACTCACAAGCCAGGAAGAGAGTTCTCACCAGAAAAAGAACCTGTGGGAACCTTGACCTTGGACTTTCTTGTCTGCAGAACTATGGGAAATATATGGCTGTTGTTTAAGTGGCTATAGCATTTTCTCATAGCAACCCAAGCTCATTAACACCATCAGTATCATGTTCATCCTTCATACTGCTGATGTTAACTCAAAGGCAGGGCCAACCAAGCTGTGTCCAGCTACGAACTGGAGAGCAGTACGGTCTGAGAGATCACATGAGGGTCTGACAACACACACTTGGAACCCATGAATGTAAGAATGTCCCAGGGAAGCTTAGCATGAATGGGGCTCTGTATAAACTGCTTTGCCTGGAAAAAAACTGTCCAAGTTCAGCATGTTAAAGTAAATATCCTCAGGAAACCGATCAAACTAAATCAATAGAAAAATGGAAAAAAATTTCCTAAAAATGCAGTCCCACATCTTTTAAGTATAAATTATTCTTAAAAGTTTAAAAGTGAACCCATGTTAAAAGTAGAAAGTAGAATTCCAATTAACAAAGTTACAACTGAACAAATAAAAGAATTTTTATATAAAAATAAGTAACATAATTCTACTTTGTATCTTTCTTTTTCCACCAGGACACTGTTCCTAAATTAATCTATCAGTTTCCTAAGCTAGAAGAAAAGCTAGCTGAGGCCATTACATATAAAACAAGGACACTTTGAAATACTTCTGCAGCTTATTCTCCTTAGGATTAATATAAATCATTTCTTGGGAGCTGTGTCTTAATTTGAAGACGATAAACAAGTTTTCAAATGCAAACATAGCTTCCCAGAAAGGTCCATCCTAAATTCTGACTAATGGCAAAAGTCATAGTTGATAAAATGTTGCCACCTACCTTATCCTTTTACTCTCATTCTCTTTCAGATGAGTTAAATAGAATGTAAGGCACTACTCCAAGTGCTTATGGCAGGCTCTGCTAATTTGCTTGTCAGTCTCCACAATATAAAAATACTAGTTTGGCCAAATTGCTTCCCAGCTAAAGAAAACATTTCCCAGCTTTCATTGCAGTTAGCTGGGGCCACATGACTAGGTTCTGCCCAATGAGATGGAAGTGGAAGTGATAACTTTCGGGTCACACCCTTGGAAGGAAAGATGTGTTTCCTTCAGAGTTTCTTCTTCCTGTGACCTGGAATGTGGAAGTGCGGGTGAGTTAAACATGTGGGGACAAAAAAAATGGAATGCAGATCTGCAGATCAGAGGTGCCTAAGCAACAAGATGGAGTAGCCTGAGGTTCCGAAAGGCTGTTATTCCAACAATGGGTTGTTAGGTAAGAAGAAACAAGCCTCTAGTTTGTGAGAGTCACTGTATTCTTGAGCATTTGTTATAGAAATCTATCTTGTATTTTCATTAGTAAAGGATTTTACATATACTTTGTGAGGTACACTACCTCACTTTTACTAGAGATTGAGGTTAAAAACTTTCTTATAATCACATATGTAGTAAGTGGTGAGGCCAGGATTTTAATCAAGTGTCTTACTCATTAGGTATTTTTTTATAGTAATAGAGATAAAATGACTAATCTATAGAAAATTAGTACTATGCCACTTTCTAATACCTGATCTATTAATCTCATAGGATTATAAAAAGGCTTCAGTTTCCTTGAATTAGAATCCATGGCACAAACCTCTATTTTTCTGATAAAGAGCCTGACAGTTGCCAACTCCTCCAGGATCTCTCTCTCTTGTTTTCCTAATGGAACAAACTATTCCTGGACTGTGCAGCGAAGGGCTAATCAGAATGCCCTAATAATTTACAAAATAATACATTGGGAAATCACAATGACTCAGAAACAGATGAGAGGGATTTTTGATGTGCATTTTCTTCCCTAGTGTTATCCTTAGATTAACACATAAATTTGTTCTCAGAAGGTAATATGCATGTATTCATTCAACATTTAACAAGCCTACTCTACGTCAGGTATTTTAGATATTGGGGAGACACCAGAAAACAAACTAGACAAAGTCTATGCAAGCTTGGAAAATATACTCAATCAAATATACTGGGAACAATGTCCTATACAAGTGAATATAACAGCATTTCAATATGTGCCAGAAATTTGTATTTTTAAAATAAACTATATTTTGGAATAAATTTGATTTTATAGAAAAATTATGAAGTTAATACAGAGAGCTCCTGTATATTCCTCACCCAGTTTCATCTAATGTGAACACCTTATATTAGCATGGTACATTTGTCAATACTGAGAAATAAATATTGGTACATTTCTATTAAAAGAAGTCCAGACTTCATTTATATTGCACTAATATTCTTTCTGCATCCAGAATACAATCCCAAAATACCATATTACATTTAAATATCAAGCTTCTTTAGTCTCCTCTCGTTTCTGACAGTTTTCTCAGTTGTTCTTTTTTTTTAATCTTGAATTTGAAAAGTTTGAGAAGTATTGGTATTTTGTACATTTCCCTCAATTTGGGTTTACATGTTTTTTCATGTTTGATCTGGAGTAATGAATTTCTTGAAAGAATACCACAGAGGTAAAGTGTCCTTTTCATCACTTCATATCAAGAATAGATGATAGTGATGACTTATTACTAGTGATGTTAACCCTGATCTCCAAGGATGCCTACTTCTGTTTACTGCTGCCAAGTCACTTCAGTCGTGTTCGACTCTGTGCAACCCCATAGACAGCAGCCACCCACGCTCCCCTGCCCCTGGGATTCTCCAGGCAAGAACACTGGAGTGGGTTGCCATTTCCTTTTCCAATGCATGAAAGTGAAAAGTGAAAGTGAAGTCACTCAGTCATGTCTGACTCTTAGCGACTCCATGGACCCACCAGGCTCCTCCATCCATGGGATTTTCCAGACAAGAGTACTGGAGTGGGGTGCCATTGCCTTCTTCTTCTGTTTACTAGAGAAGGTATTTAGAAATTCAGATCTGGACACTAGGTGTGCTCAGTGCTACTGAGGTATCACTGTTTCTACCCTTTTCTTAGTGAACAATATGATTGTAAAAAATTAAATAAGTTTTGAATGTCAGAACTAATGATCTCCATTTCTATATGCCTGCATCAAAAAAAAAGTAAACTCATTTGGGAATACATACACATGTATGTACACACACTAATTTGGAGGTGGTAAAATAATGTTATAGAATGATAAATGAATTCTTTAAATGCTACATTTCTGTCCTTTAAATTGGAATTCACACAAGAACACACTTACTGTTAGCAGAAATGTATTTTGGAAGGCTGCTTAAAAGAAAGAGGGCATGACTTTCTTCAACCTGCACTTTAGACTGCTGCCTGGAGAACAGAAGTGGTAAGTGGAGCTCTAGTAGACATTCTAAGTCAGTTCAGTTCAGTTGCTCAGTCGTGTCCGACTCTTTGCGACCCCATGAATTGCAGCACGCCAGGCCTCCCTGTTCATTACCATCTCTTGGAGTTCACTCAGTCTCACGTCCATCGAGTCCGTGATGCCATCCAGCCATCTCGTCCTCAGTTGTCCCCTTCTCCTCNCAGTACACGAGAGTCACAGATATTGAAGCAATGCTTCATTCATCATTTAACAGTTGAGTATTGCCTTCAGAAAGGACAATTTCTGCTCTCTGAGTCTTCATCTATTTCTTTTTTGTGGTGAGAAAAAGACATTCCTCCTTTGGATTTTGAGAGCTGTGGAATCTAGATTGCTTTAAACTCTAGACTGGAGTTTAGGAAATTTACTGAATGTCTATAAAATATGCAAATAATTTAAAATTTAATGTCTGCTGTGTCATTCTGGTTTTTCATTAATCTGTTCTTAAAAGAGCTGCCTTGACAAAATAGATTAATTTATAAAAATAATTGAAGAATTTCTTTCTTATTATAACAGCAATACAACTTTATCAGAGGAATTTTGAAAAGCATAAGAAATGATAAAAATGAAAACTTCTATTTCCATTATTTGGGGATAACTACCTATGGCATTTAGGCATTGGCCATGTTTTCACAGTTTCCATAGGTTCCAGACGGAGTAGAATCTGGTTGACCTGGATGAAAGCTTTCCATACTGGAAGCACTCATGGAAGGCACACGCCTATCAGAGCATGTACACCAGGCACCCGGTGTCTTCTGGGTCTTGGGTCGGTCTTACGGGGTCTGTGGTTTCTCCTTTGATACTGATTCTGGATTTACTGGCCCAGATTATTTGGTTCTATTTGGACTTGGTTTATAGCTTGTTCAAGGATGAGGATATGGGCACCATGATATCAAACAGACATATATGTGGTGTGGGCCAATATGCCGGATGAGAACCAATAGACCTGAATATTTGAGACCCAGAAGGTATTGATAAGCAAACCACAAGGATCAAAAAAAGTGGAGAAGAATGACCACAAATCCAGGGAGAGGAAGGAACTAATAAAATAATAGGTATGTGGAGATCCTGAGTGCTGGCAGAGCAAATAGAAGGTCATAAAACAGGGAAGCAGATAGTGACTAGTACACGTTAAAAAAGACTTCAGTGACTGTTACTGATGATGACAAAGTCTGACATTCAAACTTCCAACGTTCAAGTTTCTGTGTTTCTCCTGACTGACAATGTCACTTCTATTTTCTTCTATTACTGAATTTTCCAAATGCATTGTCTTAAGACACCAAACTCATGTCTTANAAAAAAGACTTCAGTGACTGTTACTGATGATGACAAAGTCTGACATTCAAACTTCCAACGTTCAAGTTTCTGTGTTTCTCCTGACTGACAATGTCACTTCTATTTTCTTCTATTACTGAATTTTCCAAATGCATTGTCTTAAGACACCAAACTCATGTCTTATTAAAACTCAACATCTCCTTTCTTTTTTCTCTTTCTGGGTCTGTGCCCATGCCTTCACTTTCAGACTTGTACACTGTATCCAAGAAGTACCCGTGTGGCACCTGCCGGGGGTGCATGCATGCTAAATCACTTCAGTTGTGTCTGACTCTTTGGGACCCTATGGACCATAGCCCACCAGGCTCCTCTGTCCATGGGATTCTCCAGGCAAGAATACTGGAGTGGGTTGTGATGCCCTCCTCTAGGGGATCTTCCCATTGCCGGCAGGGTGGTCCTTTGCCACTATCACCACCTGGGAAGCCCAGTAGCGTGAACCTCAATCAGAAGAAAGCAAGAGTCATGAGGGATCCTGGTGTGAATCTTTCTGGAGAAGAAATTCCACATGCACATGCCAAGTAAACTTATAATACCTGCTGACTGGGCTGATGTGCCCCTTCCAGACTCAGCAGCCAGCCCAGCATCCCATAGCTTTGCAGCCATCCTTGCCTGTCTTCCCTTTCCCCTTACTTGTACTCCCCTGGGCTTGAACTCTCAAATAAAATCAGAACTTCAATGCTTGCCTCAGGCTCTGTTTTCTAAAGCAGTGATTCTCAAGTTTTAATGTGGATGCAGATCACCTGGGGATCTTGTAAAATAAAATACAGATTCCGTGTTGGGAGATTTGGGGTGTAAGCTGAGAAGCATCATTTCTCAGCACTTCTCGAGTGACACCTGCAGTCGTGGTCCTTGACACAGCAAGGTTCTAGAAGACACAGAGTAAGACAAAACTCATCAAAACTATAAAGGACACTCCTTGATGGTCAAAGCTGTGTCTCTCTCTTTCTTTTCATTGTTTTATCCCCTGAACCTATGATAATGCCTGGGATATAGGAAGTGCTCAATAGGTATCTATTGACTGAGTAATAAATGAGTGAATTCTCCCAGGTGACTTTAGTAATTCCCAGTTATGGTAAAAATTTCTAATTTTAACGTGCAAAATTCTGTCTGTCAGTGGTTTTCTGCATTTCTTGTTACTGACAAATGAATTTTTATATAACCTGGAATGCAAGTAATAGTGTTAGGAGATGGGGCCTTTGGGAAGTGAATAGGTCATGAGGGTAAAGCCCTCATGAATGGACTTAGTACCCTTATCAANATGGTAAAAATTTCTAATTTTAACGTGCAAAATTCTAGGGTAGATTACATTGTCTGTCAGTGGTTTTCTGCATTTCTTGTTACTGACAAATGAATTTTTATATAACCTGGAATGCAGGTAATAGTGTTAGGAGATGGGGCCTTTGGGAGGTGAATAGGTCATGAGGGTAAAGCCCTCATGAATGGACTTAGTACCCTTATCGAAGGGACCCCAGGGACATTCCTGCTGTTTCAACCATGTGAGATTATAGCAAAAAGACAGCCACTGAGGACAAGGCTCTTACTGGACACCAAATCTGCAAGCACCTTGATCCTGAACTTCCTGGCTTCTAGAACTGTGAGAAATAAATTTGTCTTACTGCTAAAGGTTACATGGTGTTCTGTGGTATTTTAACAGCGCAAATGGACCAAGACAGTGTTGAATGCCAAATACAGATACACTTATACTGCCCCAGCATCAAGGGGTTAAAGCTAAAAGCCATGAAATCTACGAGGTACATGTCAGAAACTGGTTGCTGGTTTGGAAGCCTGGATGGACAGTGCTGAGGTGTCCAGTTCTGGAAAGCTGCTATTGGGTTCCCAGAGGCCAGCCTTCCTTTTAAAGCTTGACTGTCTTCTGTCAGGTGCTGGAGTGCAAAGAGAAGTGTGCTTAAGATCCATTATAGTGGTTGCTTCTCATGGTTACTCACCCAGCACTTCACTTTTCATACAATGCCTTCTATTAGAGAGGGTAAATGGCAGTTTTCCACCGAATTTTAAAATGGTGCATTATGTATAATTCATAAAAACTGCCAGTAGCAACAACATCCTTCTCTGGTATTTTTCCTACTTAAGAATATGTCAGCTATTAGCCTTCAGTGATAGGTGTGATGCCTATTATTGGATGTAACTGTCCTTGTCCGACTGTCCTTTCTGTGGCTACCGACGGTCATTTAGACATTTAAGATTTT
Organism: Neotragus pygmaeus; assembly: GCA_006410875.1. Classification (NCBI taxonomy): domain Eukaryota; kingdom Metazoa; phylum Chordata; class Mammalia; order Artiodactyla; family Bovidae; genus Neotragus; species Neotragus pygmaeus. The sequence continues at coordinate 57,801 of SJYV01054925.1, forward strand.
TTAGCTGACAACCTCAGCAATTATTATTTTCATGTTACACTTTTACTGTTGTCATAGAGGCACAGAAACAGCTGAATAGTTTTCATATATGGAATTCCTGATGGGGTGATACTAAGCAGGCTACTATATGTCACTGAATTTGTTTCTAAACAGGCAAGGTTAGATGCTTGCCCTTGAATTTTAAGGAATTTCCAGAGACCACGAGAGTTGTGTGTTTTTTGTTTTTTTTTAAAACCAGGAACTCTTGTTTGGAAGTACTCTCTATTACAGTAGTTCTCAAAGTGTGGTCCTGAACCAGTGGCATTTGCATCACGCTTGAATTTGTTAGAAAATTTTGGAGCCCTGTAATGTTTCACCAGCCCATTCAGCTGGCAAAACATTATTTTGAGGTGTATCTGTGAGCGTATTTCTGCAAGAGATTAACATTTGAATCAGCAGACTAAGTAAAGAAAATCTGCCTTCACCAATATGGGCAGGCATCATCCAATCTGTTGAGAGCCTACACAGAACGAAAGCTGGAGGGAGGGAACATTCTCTCTTCCTGAGCTGGGACATTCATCCTCTGCTACCCTCGGACACTAGAGCTCCTGGTTCTCAGGTTTTTAGACTTGGACTGAATCATATCACCAGCTGTCCTGGTTTTCCAGCTTGAAGATGGCAGATTGTGGGACTTCTTAGTCTCCATAACTCTGTGAGCCAATTCCTATAATAAATCTCCTCAAATAGATTCATATATATCCTATTGGTTCTGTTTTTGGGGGAGAACCCTGACTAATAGAAGCCCCATCCCAGGCCCATTACATCACAAACTCTGTGTTTTAACAAATACTTTAGGTGTTTACAATGCATGCTGAGGTTTGAGAACCATTTCTCTACTAGCTATCTTCCTGTCTCTAAAAGATAGTTTTGATGAGAAATACAAAAGTACTCAAGAATTCAAAGGTAAACAGAATAAATGATGTTCTACTTAGGGGTATTTTAAAATCAGATGTATAGAATAGTATTTTTAGAAGTGAGATTATACTATATACAATACCATGGGAGAGGATTTATTAAAAATAGGCAAATCTTAACCCTACCCAGATCTAGTGAATCAGAGTGTCTGGGTCAGAGCTCACTGCCTTTTATAGGGCCCTCCAGATAGTTCTTTGGCATCAGGCATGATAAACACAAGAATCAAGTGTAGCTTATGCTAACATCAGTAACCTCTAGGTGATGGGACCAAAACTAATATATATTTTCAAATACTTTTCAAAGTTTTTGAGTTGGATGCAATGATTATATTTTACTTTTATAATCATAAAATTGCAAGACAATTATTTAAAAAGGATGGACGCAAACAGAATACCACTGAGTCATCCTGAAGACCCAAGAACTTGGGGAATGTATGTATTTTCCTTGCATTACACACATCAGAGTACTGAAGAGCTCAGATTCTGAATTAGAACTTTCCCAGTTCAAATTCTAGAGGCTTAGTTACTAGCTGTGCAACTTTGGCCCAAAGCCTTAGCTTCCTCATCTCTTGTGATGAGATAGTAATAGCAGTGTCTCTTTCCTAGGATTGTTGTGAAAATCAAATGAGAATACCTAGTACAGTGCTTAGCACATAATGAAAACTCCAGTCATTAGCTATTAGTAATGCAAGGATGTCTATGTTTCATAGTTATTTTTAGCTCTGTTTTCTCTAAGTGTCACATGTTAATCAGTCAATCAATTAATCCATTTTTATTATAATGCTTAAATTAAAAAACTGACCATGACTTCAAGTGGAAGATGTCCCTCTTCTGCCTCACCCTGGACCCCCCCTCCTCTCATCTGACTCTTGTCCATTGCCAGGACTCTCATCTCTCACGCTCCATTCTCTTGACAAAAAGCTGTATCTTAGTCCTTCTCCCATCCAGTGCCAAACATCTTTATGTTTCTATTTTTCCCTTTTCAGCACGGTGTCTGTTACCTTTACCGTCAAATTTATTTGACCCCTAAAGGTTGTAATTGCGAGTTATCTCCATGCATTTAATAAATGTTTGCTAAATTTTATTAAAGTTCAGCATCACTAGTTTTTTGTTTTTTTTTTTTCATTCTGGACATAATGATTTGGGTGTCTGAAACTCTGTCAAATAGAACATTTCTGAGCCTTGGATTAAGAATTAATTTTTAAAAAATCATTCCTGAGTTTGTATGTCCAGGGCAGGAGCTGATGTGGTGCCGATGCAGCCCAGCTGGGCGCTCCTGCGGCTGCTGTTCTGTAAGGCCAAAGCCACTCATCTCTTTTTCAAACAGAGATTTGTATGTGTCAAAGGCATAGCACCTGATTGGGACATTTTCTCCCAGAGTTCATCAGAGAATTGTAAATCATTGAGAAAGGGGGTTTAGGAGAGAAATCTACCAACCTTCTCCTTTCTGGAGTTCTTTTCATATTCAAAACAAATAATTTAAGGCAGTAGTTTCCAAACTTTGGAGAATCACCTGGAGGTTTGCTATATATTAGAGGCTGTGTCCTCCCTTTCCCCAAACTCATCTTTTGAAATCTTCGCCTCTAAGTGAGGGTGTAAGGAGGTAGGGCCTTTGGCTGGTTAGGTCATGGAGACAGAGCCCTCCTGACCCTTATAAGAGGGACTCCCCACTCCCGAAGCTCCCCAGTCCCTTCCGCCTTGTGAGGCTCCAGTCTGTGAGGAAGTGAACCCTCACCAGCAACTGAGTCTACCAGGGATCCTAGACTTCTCAGCCTCCAGAATTATGAGAAATACATTCCTCTCATCTGACTCTTGTCCACTGCCACGACTCTCATCTCTCACGCTCCATTCTCCATTCCTGTTTAGAAGCCTCCTAACTCATGGTACTTTTGTTATAGTGGACATAATGGACGAAGGCAAGGACCTAAAACATTATTCCGTTTCTCTTTTTCTTTTTTTCCTCCTGTTGTGTGTGTTAGTCACTTGGTCATGTCTGACCCTTCATGACCCCATGGACTGCAGCCCGCCAGGCTCCTCTGTCCATGGGATTCTCCAGGCAAGAATACTAGAGTAGGTTGCCATTCCCTTCTCCAGGGGGATCTTCCTGACCCAAGGATCAAACCCAGGTCTCCTGCACTGCAGGCAGATTATTGTCTGAGCCACTAGGAATAGCCACCTTATTTCGTCCTCTTGCTTACTGAATATTACTCAGATTTAGCCACTCCAACCTGCAAAAGTGAACAGTCCTATCGATACACAGTAAATTCCAGAGGACCTTATCAAAGAAGAATCATGGAAACTTTTACCCTTTGCCTTAGAAAGCTGATACCAGTTTCAGTAAGTGTAAATGTTGGTCGCTCAGTTGAGTTCAGCTCTCTGCCACGCCATGCACTGTAGTCTCTGTCCACGGAATCCTCCAGGTAAGAATACTGGGGTGGGTAGCCATTTCTGTCTCCAGGGGATCTTTCTGACCCAGGGATCAAACCCAGTTCTGCTGCATTGAAGTCAACTTCTTTATTGTCTGAGCCACCNACTTTTACCCTTTGCCTTAGAAAGCTGATACCAGTTTCAGTAAGTGTAAATGTTGGTCGCTCAGTTGAGTCCAGCTCTCTGCCACGCCATGCACTGTAGTCTCTGTCCACGGAATCCTCCAGTTAAGGATACTGGGGTGGGTAGCCATTTCTGTCTCCAGGGGATCTTTCTGACCCAGGGATCAAACTCAGTTCTGCTGCATTGAACTCAAGTTCTTTATTGTCTGAGCCACCAGGGAAGCAAAGTGATTTTTTGTTTCAGGTGTGTGCGTGCTTACTTATGTATGATTTTTTTGTGATCCTTTGGACTGTAACCCACCAAGCTCCTCTGTCTGTGGGATTTTTCAGGCAAGAATACTGGAGTGGGTTGCTATCTTCCTCCTCCAGAGGCTCTTCCCAACCCAGGGGTCAAACCTGACTCTCCTGTGTCTCCTGCATCGCACATAAATTCTTTACCCACTGAGCCATCTGGGAAGCCTGATACCAGCTTACCAATGATTATAATTTTAATAGCAAAATGTAAAATTTAGCTCTCCTGATGCCAACCTCTATACCTTTGCCTACATATTTATCACCTGAGCATACCTTTCTATAGTAAATATCTGTGGTTCATTCCTACCTTAAGCTTTTGTACATGGAGCTTCCACTGACCCGAGTGTCACATCATTTCCTGTCCCTCCATGTCCACAACTTCTTTTAAACCAGTTCCCTAAGATTCAATGCCGCCAAAATACCTTTCTTTAGAAATTTTGACTCACACAAATAATTCACTTGCTTTCCAGGGGGGATAAATACAGTTCATAGCTCCTATATGTATTTTCTATTATTTTCCAGTATCTTCTGGCCAATTTGTCTCCTTATGTTTTATTTTTCTATCTTCCTCTGACCATGGCACTCTTCCCCTAAACCCAGGAGATGACAGAGAATCAAAACTAATGATAGTATCTCCTTTCATTGCCTGAGCTCCTCTGCAAATGGCTCGAGGGGCAGGGGACAGCCAGGTTATGCTGGGATGGGAGAGGGGTGAGTGAGGCACAGGGAAGCACTAGACTTGGATTTCTTGCCTCTAAGTCACAAAGTCCACACTCCCACTGCCAGCCATGGCAAGCCCCCTAAATATGCTGGCTTCATTGGTCCCCAGACCCTAAAAGTAACCTGCTCATTCTTCATTTTCACTTAGAGTGGTCACAATAACCATGCATACGAAGGCCGGGCAACCAGAAGCGCAGTGGCTTTTGTTTTATGCTTAATTTTTGCTTCGCTGTTCAGAGAATATATCATGCAGCTACTGGGAAACAGCACCTGGTCTGTTTATTAACAAGATATTATGAAAGTAAAACATCATTTAAAAAAGAAAAAAAAAAAAGAACTGAATGGCTGGGCCCCAGGACAAAACTCAACCACAAATTATCACATCACACTCATAATTACTACAATGATCTGAGTGTGGAATAGATGCCAAATGATTCAGGCTGGCTAGGTTAGATTCCCCTGGTGTGCCAGCAATGTTTCAGGTGCATCTCAACATTGCATTGCTGTGAGTCTGAAAAGCACAGCGAGGGTCCCAGGAAGCTGTTAACAGCCAGTAAACTCAGATACCCATAGGTTTCCAGGAACAGCATATATTTAGCATTTGTTTTAGAGAAGTAATTTATTCTATTAGGTCAGTTGGTTTTCACATTTTAACTACATTCTTTAGTGACCTTTACTCTGATGTTCAATGTGTGTAACCCAAAGTGAACTCTGGCAGAAGCTGGGTAACCAAGCTTTACCTCATTTCTGTCCTGACCATCAGTCCAGCCAAGCACTCTGTGAGGCTCTTGAAGCACCTCCCTCACACTGTTATGGCCCCACAAAGCAGAAGTGAACAAACAACAGTGATAAGCTCATTGATTCACAGCAAGTGAGAGTGTCAGTCACTCAGTCACATCTGACTTTTTGAGACCCCATGGACTATAGTCCACCAGGCTCCTCTGTCCAAGGGATTTTCCAGGCAAGAATCCCTGAGTAGGTTGCCATTTCCTTCTCCAGGGGAGCTTTCCAACCCAAGGATCAAAACTGGGTCTCCTGCACTGCAGGCAGATTCTTTACCATCTGAGCTGCCAGATATAATCTCAAATTTTTCTCTACTCACTCACTTGAAAGGTAGATTTATTTATAGGGAAGGAGGCACACTCTTATTATGAATCACTTTGAACAGATTTTTAAAAAAATCAATTCTAAACATTTAGACCTGGTTCTTTGAAGGCTATTCTCTACAAATTATAAATAGTACATAGTACACATGAAAATATAGAAAAAAAGTGAAAGTTCCATTAACCTTAGAAATTACTATTAAAGCATTTGAGTACAATGTGTGTTGAAGCATAATAAAAGGAACGTCAAAATAAAACTATGGAATGAAATTCTGGTTCTTTATTTACCAAATATGTAGCCTTGGCAAGTCACTCAATCTCTCTGAATGTCAGTTTTGATTTTTTAAGAAGAATTTTAAAAATGCTGATAATAGTGTATTTCAGAGTAGTAAACTATGAGGTTTTGGCTAGTCAATTTCTTGTTCTATATCTTATGAATGATTAGCTAAGATTAGAGTTGCCTTCCCCTAGACTCTGGCTAGACACAGAGAAAAACATTCCTCTGACTAAGATTCTGAGATTTTCCCTGGCTGCAGACCCCAATGGTCTGTCCCCCCATCTCTAACTCGTCTGTTCCTTCCTATAAAGACTAAGTGAAAACCCCTCTGCAGAGACATATTCTGATCTGGAGTCCTCTCCCTACGGCAGTAGCCTGAATAAAATCAGTTTTCTTACTTTTCTGGTTTTTGTCTTTGATGATATCATACATGTTAAAGTGCCAGACATGTAATTGGTCCTCAGTAATTGGCAGTTTTTATTAAGGACCTTCTATAAACAGTGCTCTGCATATAACCTATGGAGGGCACACAGATAACCAGAATGCATCTTCTGTGTTGCCATCGCTAAATCTAGTAACAATTCCATACATCTATGTCATTAAAATCTTATTTTTAAGTTTTCCTGACTCCCATGACAGTAAGCTAATTTTGGCAGATTGGTAAATAACATGAACTAACTTACAAATTACTTTGGTGTGAACGTTATAGTCATCTGCTCATAAAAGCTATAAATAGAGCTGAGCTTTAAAATGCATATCAGTTCTTTAAGACATGGTTTAAAAAGTCTCTGTCTCCATGAAGCCTTCTCTAATTTCTGCAGTCAGAAATAATCTCTAGTCTCTGTGGTCTGGCTTGCATTTTTCTTTGCTTTTTCTAATATCATCTTTAACATTATTCTCTACATTAGTCTAAATTGTATATATATACATACATATATCTGATTTTCTCCCTAGATTTTATATGTTTGAAACTAGGTACTGTGCCTTATTTTCTCTGATAATGTCTAAGACATCCGTGATGTCTTAGGCAAAGGAGATATTCAATTAGTGATTGCTAATTGAGTCTATAATACTCTTTGCTTGGATCATACTAACTAGATACTGTGCATCTGAATACTTCATAAAATTTCTATGCTGAGAAGACTAAATAATCAAGGCAGGATAATAGAAAATAGAGTAAAAAAAGATGAGTAGGTGTGAAGAGATAACTTACAACGCATTGAGAAATTCAACGAGGTAAAAACATAGGAAACAGATCTATCCTAACTAATTTTAAATGGAACACTTTATTCCAGTCCTACATATCTCTAGTGCACAAAGGTCTGGGTAAGACAGACTATAGTCAAGGTTGTTAGAAATATCAGGTACACAGACAAGTCAGAATCAGGAAGTGATCATAATCGTAAGGTGGAGATGAATAATGTTCCCTTCAACAGCAGGTCACCAGAGGAAAGCTAGCAACTGTTAACAAGCTATTTCTGGGGGAGACGGAGCCCTGATTGGCAGCACTGCCAGTTTCTCTGGCTTACATATCCCCACCATGGCTGATTTTAAGCCATCAACATATTACTTTAATGTAAGTTTGGGAGGAGATGCGCACAATTGGCTCTTCCAAGCGATTCATCACAGTGCTGCCAGCTCCCTTTCTCTTCCCCTTCCTTCTTTTGCTTCCTTCTAATGATGAGGAAAAGAAGTTACAACAGATGTAGCGGGAAGGACAGCCAAGGAACAGAGCTCCACATGGAGTTTTGCTCCTTGGTTTCCTCTTTGGGATTCTGTTTTGCATCACCTCCAATTCATACCCTCCATCTCACTTTTCAGTGGAACCTGGAATTCCAAGAATCTCTTCAGAAATAAAATGAAAAGCTACCACCTTATTTTAGGCCATAGATGAAAATGTTAGAAAGACTTGCTTCATGACAAATGTTACTCTCAATTTGACAAAATGTGTATTTAGTTTCTCTGTCTCTTACAGAAGCTATAAAATTATACATGAAAAAGATTTAAATTACTGAATTATCAGATTTTTTTGCTTCTCCACTTACACTAAGCTGTAACTTTCTAGCTACAAGCTACAGCTCATCAGTTGAGCCAACATTTGCTTATCAGAAATCTATGTGCTTGTTTTCTCTTAACATACACACACAAAATGCTGAAATAAAATTAGCATGGTTCTGAGCACATATGCAAATAAGTAGAAGCTCAAAGACCCACAGATAGGAATGAATCAGATCTCAAGATGTGCAACTACTAATAAAAATGTAATATAAAAACCTTTCGTGGAACTTATTCAGGGTCATCACTATCAGATGTATCATCACCCAGACATCTTTCAGCCTAGCTTGGGATGATTGAAAAAATAAGCCCACAGAGTTTCCTGGATTTATCTTCAAGAATATGCAGAGGAAATCCAGCTTTTTGCAGCACATACTTTGTGGCATTAATGATGCTGAAACATCCCTTAAAAAAAAAAATCCTGGAATAACTTAGGGAGGCACAAAAGTCAAATATAAGTCTTACTTTCTAAATTTAGGCTAGAAAGACTTGGGAGGGCATGCTCCTAAGAAGGAATAAAGAAGTTATTTTGGCCCCAACCCCATATTATAGAATTTTACAGGAGTTATTTATGTTCTTATTCTGCATTTTCAGAACCTTGTATCATTTTAAACTCCATATACAGGAATAAGAATTTTTTAAAACAACTGGTTGGATAATCTTTCCATGTCCTTGCTTGTATAACTGTCACAACAGAGTGTGGCCTGGCATGATTGTCTGTAACTAGCATGTCAACTAACAGGAGACAGAAGGAAGACTGGTCTAGAAGAGCAGCAGCAGGACAAGGGACTGGGTGGCTGGCGAGCATCCATGAAGAGCGATCTGCCTATGTAGTTGGCACCTGCAAGGGCCGGTTTACTTGCTAGCATCACTGTCGAGGCTTCCCTGGGAGTCCGCAGACGGGCATACACATGGGAAACCCCCAAACATCTAGATTTATTTTCAACTATTCCATTTAAAATACAGTCACCAGCAACAGAATGAATTTGATGTCAAAATTTAAAACATTGGCACTCAACACCAAGTTGTGATGCATGAGGCTTAACTACATCCTCAAATTGGCAACAGTTCTGGGAAGGTTTGAATCTCATTTTTTAAATTGGACCAGAAAATCAAGACTCATTGGGTTGTCTTTTCTTGGGTGACCTGAAGAATTTAGCTTTAAAAACCATTCCAGAACTCAAGAATATATGAGGGTTTGAAAGATTTAGTACAGTTGTCTTCTCTAGGGGGATAAGGGAGCCCAGAATCTAAACCTTATGTCTCTTTGAGGAGTTCACACCTTACTAGTCTTGGCTGGAGGCAAAGTCACTCCAAAAGTCATATGTTGAAACTGTACCATTTAATGCAATGGTATCAGTAGGTATCATATAGTCAAATGTCGGTATAGTCAAAGCCATAGTTTTTCTAGTAGTCATGTATGGATGTGAGAGCTGGATCATAAAGAAAGCTAAGCACTAAAGAATTGATGCTTTTGAACTGTGGTGTTGGAGAAGACTTTTGAGAGTCCCTTGGACTGTGAGGAGATCAAACCAGTCAATCCTAAAGGAAATCAGTCCTGAATATTCATTGGAAGGACTGATGCTAAAGTGGAAGCTTCAATAGTTTGGCCACCTGACGCAAAGAATTGACTCATTGGAAAAGACCCTGATGCTGGGAAATATTGAAGGCAGGAGGAGAAGGGGACGATAGAGGAGAGATGGTTGGATGACATCACCAACTTGATGAATATGAGTTTGAGCAAGCTCCAAGAATTGCTGATGGAGTTGGAAGCCTGGTGTGCTGCAGTCCATGGGGTCACAAAGAGTCAGACATGACTGAGCAACTGAACTGAACTGAACTGATCAGTAGGTAAGATCTTTGGGAAGTAATTAGGATTAGATGAAGTCATGGCAGTAGAGTCCTCATGAACAGGTCTGAGGTTTTATAAGGGTCACAGGAGAGCTTGCTTCCTCTCTCTGGTCTCTGCATGTGAAGATACAAGGAGAAATCTACAGTCTGCAGCCCAGAAGAGGTCTCTCACTCTAGAACTATGAGAAAGGAGTGTCTGCAGTATTTCTGTTATAGTAGACCAAATGGACTAAGAGCCCCAAAGGCCAGATTTTCATTTTCTTAGCCTTCCTTGAGGCTAAGACCATGCAGATTCCATGGCATGAAACTAAGCTCTGTTTCTAGCTTCTTCCATTTGTCCTGAATCTGGTTCTGCAGACTTTGTGGCAAGCCTGTGAGCTCCATGATGCTTTTCCAATAGGTTTCTTTTCTGCTGTAAACAGTCAGTTTCATAACTAGCAACTAAGCCCCCTGATTATTATAAAACAAATTAGAGTCAAAAACTTAATTTTTCAAAACAGTTGTCTGTTAGACTTCCCCTCCCCCATACACAATTAAACAACTTTTATTTCCTTCCAAATGATTCACATGCACCAATATTTAAAAACTAAAATGGCAGTCTGGTAGCTGTTTCATGTTTTCCTGCAAATGACCTTTCCTTAGGTTCAGTAGAACCAGCCCAAAGATATTCTATTTCATCATCTCTTCCTTACTCTTCCCACCTCTCATTTTTAAAAGCCTACTTTCCCTCCAAGTAAATAAGGAGTAACATTTACCTTATCATTCCTAGATATCTTCTTTCATTCCTATTTGCCATTCTTTTGCTTCCCCAAACTGCTCTGAAGCCCCAGTCCAATGTCCTCTATTCCATCCCCTGTGTTTAATCACAGATTTCTTATGAGTCCTCCCCAGAGCTGCCTGAACTCTTTCTTGTTACTCCCATATTTGCAGTCCACCTCTACTTGAGATAATGTTTATTATGGACTTTAAGTTGTAGAAATGATTCTTCTACCACTGTATGAAGCAGATGATTCATAAATATCTGAACATTCTAACAATCCTATTTGGTGCCCCCAAACACTAGGTCTTTGGTGTTTCAAATTTACTTCCAGATTTCTTGTCCACTTTAGTATGAAAACTAATAGGACTCCGTGACATACACAAAGCCTAACAAAATAATATTACTACTAGATTGAACAAAAGCTGGTGATTAGCAGTGCCATAAAGAAAAAACAAGCAAAGCACAGACAAAAACTATTCCCACATATTTTGAAACTGCTTTGGAATGATACTGTGGATTTCAGCCTTGAAAACGTTGCACAGAACAGTCCATTATTGTGTGGAGATGAAGTGCGTGACTTGAGATAAGAACCTTGGTAAAGTTACCAATTTCCATCAAAGAATATTGATTTGATCTCTTAATCATAACTTTTTCTAAAGCAGATGGATTTTTTTTCAGCCAACAACCCTAACTGCCTATGAGCTCCATGTTTGCCAGAAAATGTAATTGTACGCTCTCTATGATCCCATCTAGTTAAAAAAAAATCTGTTTGGGGTAAATGATACTCAGGGAGACTGCTTAAATAATCTTATTATAAATAAATATTCTAAATATATTTAGAACAGAAAAAAGATTAACTTATTGGACTACACTTTCCTGTCTTTTTACAGATTTAACTTTTGCTGGGTTTTATCACTGAGCCCTCCATCTTTATGGTGGAGCAGAAGTAACAGAAATAAAATCTATTACCACAATTTCTTTAGGAGTGGTGGTGTGGATATTTTCTAGCCTACACTTATTGTCTCCTATATGAAACTTCATGTGAGAAATGCCTTTTAGTCACGTTCTTGTGTATACAAAGAAACCTTTGTCTCCTCTGAGGGTGTCTCTTTTTCTTTAATAATAAAAATTAAGTAACTGACATAGTGCTTCCCAGGTTGCACAGAGGTAAAGAACCTGCCTGACAATGCAGGAAATGTGGGTTTGATACCTGGGTTGAAAAGATCCCCTGGAGGGGGAAATGGCAACCCACTCCAGTACTCTCACCTGGAGAATCCCATGGATAGAGGAGCCTGGCAGGCTGCAGTCCATGGGGTCACAAAGAGTCAGACACGACTGAGCATGCATGCAACTGACACACATTCTTTTTCACTTCACCAACTGGATAGTTCAGATGCAAGAATGAGGCTCAAAGAGAGAATTATAAAGGAACTCGGAGAGTCTGATTATTTACATTTTCCTTCTGACTTTACTTTTATTTATGATAATAAGAATGCACATGTATGTGTGTGTATAAATATGTATTTACAAATGTGTATATGGTATATAATTTTTAATTTATAATTCAGCCACTATTTTTCTGTTCATGCCATAAATTGCAGTAAATTTTGTGGAAGATACAACATGAATAAATATATAAACATATAAATAAATATGGTCAAATATCGTGTTAGGATGAACTTTAGCCATTTCCACTATTAACAGTAATTACTTAGGAAGCATCTGCTACTGAATGTGCAAGACACATGCTGGGTGAGAAGATAAAGAAAGCTTAAGGCAAAACTCCTGACCTTATAAGTCTTGAAATCTAATTGAGATAATAGGGCTGGTACACAAGACTATAATATAATAAATGTACTCTACTATAGTAAATTACATATACATATATACATGCATGTGTGTATATATGGACAGGCCAAGTAATAGTACACTTCCTGCTTAGGAGAGAAAGAAATGAAAGCAGACAGAAGGTTCATCTCCATAAGCACTTCCCCCACAAGAGCACAACTCCCCTCTCCTTACTGATCTGTGTTGTTCCCAGTGAGACCCGGGCAGAACTGGGAGACTCATAACTGCCCCAGACACCACTAAGTCCAGGGTGATTCTATTTAAAGCAGCAACAACATTCCAAGAAGATTTGTTAATCTAGATACAGTTTGATATGTACTATAAGAGAAAGAATTATTTTACTTTCAGGATTTTTTTATTGTACATTTTAAAACATTTAAAAATGTTCTCTTTTTTATAGCCGCTCACTGAAAAAGAAATTTTACTTCATGACTTAGAATGTATGCACACATACATACACAATGGAATCCTCAGTTTCAGAAAATACTATTCACACTCTATTTTCTACTCTATTTTGTTTCATTTTATTTCTAAAAGCATGCTTATTATGATCTATTAAATTAAATTTAGTATAAATAGCATTATTTTAAACAAAGAGGAAGTTCAAATTTCCAAGGGGCAAAGGTTTTCATTTACTGGAAGAAAACTATTCTTTTAAAGATCAAAGGAGATTGAGTCCATTTCAGATGGATAGTAGAACATACTGCTTATCTCATAAGTATTTGCTTAGAAGTCTGAAAAATGTAAAGTTATGATTCATGCAACTCTCCTTCAGAGGGGAAAACATACCCCCAAGTTGTATTCCCATTAGAAACACATCACTCTACCCACATAAATCTCATTTCAAATGCCTCTGGTATTCTTGTCTCCACATTCTAAATGTGGTCTTGATTCATAATTCAGCTTCTCTCTAGCCTTTGTTATAATGAACTCAAAAAAGATTTTTATATATGCGTATAATTCACTAATTCTGAAAACTGCCATCATTACTGTCTAATCAGTGATGACCTTAACCTTAGGTTTCTACACACACAAAAATGAGGATTTCAGGAAACAACAGAAAAATTCCTCTTTCAGTAACTGATACCATGGTTAATCATCAATTTAAATAAAGATTTTGGAAAGTAAAGTGCTACTATTATTAATAACAAACAGTCATCAAAATTGTGAATGGAAACATTTCCAACTTGCCAAAATAACCCTTATGCTTATTCATGCCAAAACATCTCAGGATGTCTTAATATCCCCTAAGAGAAGATTACGCAGGTTATAGACTTTTTACCGTGTCAGTTCTAAGATAATACTTAATTCTTCCCATGCGTCTGCAGTGCCAGATTACAGTGGACAGAACTACCTATAACGGATAGTTCTATCCTAGTCACGGTCATCTCACATCAACTTGCCAGCCTACCTAATAATATTCAACCAAATTAGAGCTTGGTGAACTTCTGGCAGGTTTGTGACACTGCACCTGAAATGTGCAATTTTAACTAATTATAGAAATTCTGGGCAGGAAGCCCTCTGAAAAGATGATCCGCTTCATTCCTTTCTTTGGAAACTTTGAAACTACCCCAAGTCAGGAGTCCTCTGTTCTATTTTAGCTTGAAGAGAAGAAAGGATAATAACATGAAGGATCTCTCACTGTGTAACTGGAATCACACCAGGTCTATTACATATGTGACCTCTTTTCTGAATGCAGCAGAATTACCATCTTCATTTAACAAAGGGGAAACCAAGGCTCAGATAGACTAGTAAGATAACCACAGACAGTGCATGTTCGTGTTGGCATCTGACCGAGAGTCTGACTCCAGAAACTAATGCTTTTCTGGCATCTATCCAGCAGTGGGCTGCATGCAGCTGGCCATAGAGACAACTTATCTCTTTCAAAGTCCACATTCAGTGATGTTACACAATAGCTTGAAATCAGCCACGATGGGCAGATTTACACTGTGCAAACTGGCAAACACTACAAATCAGGGTTTTCTTCTTTAGAAGAAAGCCATTTACCAGCACACATTTAATATTTCACAAATGTCATTCTATTGGTCAGTTTTTTCATTTTCTGAAACAGTTAATAAGAGTATAGGTATAATATCTTCCAGTATGTATGGCCCACATTTATTTCCTGTGTACATTTTCCTACCATTAAGGAAAAACTTCAGGGAAAGTTTTAAAAAATATAATAAATCCCCAAATCGCCACATCCAGATTTAAGAACAATCAACATATGCCAACTTTATATCATTTATACTCTCCACTTTTTCCTCCCTAGCTATATTATTTTAAAATAAATCTCAGATATGACATACTTTTAAAATTTTATTTATTTTAATTAGAGGCTAATTACAATATTGTAGTGGTTTTTGCCATACGTTGACATGAGTCAGCCATGGGTGTACATGTGTTCTGCCTCCTGAACCTCCCTCCCACCTCCCTCCCCATCCCATGCCTCTGGGTCATTCCAGTGCACCAGCCCTGAGCAGTTGAATGTGGACAAGAGTATTAGTTCGATATCTCATGCATCAAAACTAGACGGGTGATCTATTTCACATATGATAACATACATGTTTCAATGTTATTCTCTCAAATCATCCCACTCTCACTTTCTCCCAGAGTCTAAAAGTCTGTTCTGTTCTTTACATCTGTGTCTCTTTTGCTGTTTCATATATAGGGTCATCGTTACCATCTTTCTAAATTCCATATATATGCGTTAGTATACTGTATTGGTGTTTTCCTTTCTGACTTACTTCACTCTGTATAATAGGCTCCAGTGTCATCCACCTCATTAGAACTGATTCAAATGCATTCTTTTTNGGGCTGTGTGCCATATTAGCCTGGCACCGAGGTCTGGGCTGTGTGCCGCGGTTGGCATCTCCCCATGTCCAGGATGTGTGCTGCAGTCACCCTGTGCCGAGGTCCGAGATGTGTTCCGCCGTCGGCTGGAGACGAGTTCTGTCCTGTTTGCAATGGTCACCCTGCGCCAATGTCCGGCCTGTGTGCCGCGGTCGCTCAGTGCGGAGGTCCGGGCTATGTTCCGTGGTTGGCTAGCGACGAGTTCCAAGCTCTCTGCCACAGTGGCCCTGCACAGATTTTTGGGCTGTGTTCCACGGTCGGCCTTCACTGAGTTTGGGCTGTGTGCCACGGTCACCCTGTGCCGAGGTCTGGTCTGTGTGCCACAGTAGCCTTCAACTGAGTTCCGGGCTGTGTGCCGTGGTAGACTTGCGCGGAGGTCCGGGCTGTGTGCCGCAGTTGCCCTGCGCTGATGTCCGGTCTGGTTGCCACAGTTGCCATGCCCCAAGGTCGGTGCTATGTGCCNCCCAAGAAAACCCGTCATTCCTTGTTTCCTCAGGTTTAAGCAGAACGGCCCTGAACCTGGAGAGCTCTGCTTAACCCTGTCCTTGCCTCAGTGGTCAGGACCTGCTGCACCGGTTACTCAGACCGAAGAGATTCCTGTGGCACAGAAGACCCATCCTTGGGTCACCCTGCCTACTGTTCCCTTCTCCCTCCTTCCTACTGCCTCCTTTTCTGTCAGCTCCTCATGAGTAGCTGCAATCTACGCACTTCTGCTTTCGGGTGCTTCTCTGACTTAAAATTAGACCCCACCTTCTATTATTAGAGAATGTCTGTTCTCTCTAGAGTAGCTGATTTTCTGCTTGAAGCTGTTTGCCGAGACCCTCATTCTCTGTCACCTTTGATCAGCCTACATCAGCTGTGGTCCCACGCTTCTCGTGGCCCGCCTCCTCCTGCGTCATTGGTCATTGGTGTCAAATATGTCTTCCTTCTATGTTTTCTCTTCGTCACAGACCTCCCCTCAACTTCCATAATCAAATAAAATGGAAGCCATGAGACAAATATTTTGAAAAAAGACAAAAATGATGCATTAGGGAAAAAAGTAAAGAATAAATTTAAAGGCCATCAAAAATGTTTAATACACCTCTTTAAAAACAGTGTCAATTTTCAACCAAAAAATACAGAAAAATGATGGCAACAAGAAAATGTTATTAGTTGGAGATGGAAGATAAGGGAGTGAAATGCTTGAGAATGAGAGGAAAAAGGCCCCCGGGGTGGGGGGGAATCTGCCACCTCTAAATGTCAAAAATATTCTATAAATCGTAACAAAGATACCCTGTATTTACATAATGACTTTCTTCCAAAGAATTCATGATGATGTAATTTTATGAAATGAAGACAATTTTTTAAAGAAGATAAGTCAATGTAGGGTAAGCTTGAATCATTCTTGAAAAGTATATATTTGTGCAGTGTTTCCAAAATAAAAAAACAAAAACATAAGTGTATTAAAGACATTGTTTGTTTTTAAATCTGAGATGAAGATTTTATCAGGCCTAAGTTTCCACTGAAAGGTCAATGTAACAATGATGAAAAATTTATACTTATTGAAATAATGACTTGGAAAGTCTATAAATAATCAATGTTGGAGAGGGTATGGAGAAAAGGGAACCCTCTTACACTGTTGATAGGAATGTAAATTGGTGCAGCCATTATGAAAAACAGTACGGAGTGTCTTCAAAAAAACTAAAAATAGAGTTTCCATACGATCTATCAATCCTACTCTTGGGCATATATAATAAACTGTAATTTGAAAAGATACATGCACCCTTATGTTCAGTGCAGAGCTATTTACATGAGCCAAGACATGGAAACAGCTTAAATGTCCTTGACGGGTGAACAGATAAAGATGTGGTTTGGAATCACAGTGTAATATTACTCAGCCGTAAAGAGAATAAAATAATGCCATTTGCAGCAACATGGATGGGCCTAGAGATGAGCATACTAAACGAAAGAAGTCAGAAAGAGAAAGACAAATACCATATGATAGCACTTATACATGGACTCTAAAACACAAATGCTACTGCTCAGTCACTTCAGTCGTGTCCGACTCTGTGTGACTCCATAGACGGCAGCCCACCCGGCTCTCCTGTCCCTGGGATTCTCCAGGCAAGAATACTGGAGTGGGTTGCCATTTCCTTCTCCCATGCATGAAAGTGAAAAGTGAAAGTGAAGTTGTGTCCGACTCCTAGCAATCCTGTGGACTGCAGCCTACCAAGCTCCTTCATCCGTGGGACCTTCCCGGAAAGAGTACTGGGGTGGGTTGCCATTGCCTTCTCCATCCATTTAAACATATCTAAAAAAATAGAAATAGACTCACAGACATAGAGAACATTCCTGTGACTGCCAAGGGGAAAACAGGATGGAAAAAGAATTGAGAGTTTGGATTAATATATCCAAATCAGTATACCTAGGATGAATAAACAATATCCTACTGTATAGCACAGGGGGCTATATTCAGTATTACGTGATAAACCATAGTGGAAAAGAATATGAAAAATAACATATATGTATGACAATGTTGGTTTTCTGTATAGCAGAAATTAAACACAACATTATAAATCAGCTCTACCTAAATAAAAGAAAAAAAGCACATTACTCAAAAAAATGAAAGAAAAAAAATCTTACAACACAAGCAATGTTAGTTCACAGAAGAAAATAAATGTCAGCCTTATATATTTATAAAACTCAGAATCCTGAAACCACTTTCAACCTGCTTATATAATTTGATTCTTCAAAAAGATTCTACAAACTCCCAAATATTTCTCCTGACAATACTCATGCTCTTATGAAAATAATATGAAAGCCAAAATCCTGGAGCTTGCTCCCAGTTCTCCTTCTAATTATAGATCTTCCTGGACTTAAAATGAAGTTATGTCACAATAAACCCTTTATAAGTTGAATTTATTGTATGTTGAAATGCATTTAATTCACCTTACCTACTGAATATCATAGCTTGGCTTAGCCTAGCTTAAAGTGTTCGGAACACTTATACTAGCCTAAGGTTGGGAAAAATCATCTAACACAAAGCCTGTTTTATAATAAAGAATTAAATATCTCATGTAATCTGTGGACTGATGAACTGAAAGTGAAAAACAGAATGGTTGTATGGGTACAGAGTGGCGGTAAGTGAATTGGCAGTGTACCCTTGGGATTATGTAGCTGACGGGGAGCTTGGGCTTGCTGCTGTTGCCCAGCATCACAAGAGAACACTGTGTCACATATCACTGGCCTGGGAAAAGATCAAAATTCCAAGTACAGTTTCTACTGAATGTCTATTGCTTTTGCATCCTCATAAAGTCAAAATCATAAATGGAATCACAGTAAGTCAGGGACCATCTGTATAGGAAAGGAGACATAATCTATTCTCTTACCACTGCCCTAGATACTGTGAAGATCTATTTGCTAGTGCTGCCAACAGTGGATGAAGGTAACAATAACTGTTGACTTTTATTGAGTGATTGCTATCTTCAGGACCTGTGTAGAGATTTATACTCAGTTCTCTCACTTAAATCTCAGAACAGTCCTGCCAGTTAGGTGGTATCGTTGCACGATCATGGAGCTCACAGTCAGATCACAAAATGTAGACATGCAGCCACTGTGCAGAGGAAGCTCTCCATCTAAGTTATCAAGGCCCATAATTTCCAAATAGGGATGTCCTTTATCCTAAAAGTCATAAATGTTTCAAAACTTAATAGAGATTGCTATTCCAAAAAAAAAGAAAAGAAAAGAAAAGCAAGCCACCAAGTGCAAGAACATATTAGCAAAACAAATCTGACAAATAATTGCACCAGAGTATAAGAGGAATTCTTAAAGCTTAGATCTTTCTGACCCAGGTCTCCTGCAAGGCAGGCAAATTCTTTACTGTCTTGAGTTCCCAGGGAAGTCCTAGTAATAAGATAAAAACTCTAATTAAAAATTGGATAAAATATTTGATTAGACAGTCTGAGGGAGAGAGCAAATTAGCCACAATGGCATGTTCAGACTCTCTGGCCCCATGTTTTGCAAAGAATGAGTATGTAACAGCTGAGATCTCTTGTAACACTGTGCAGGCACATGATGAAGTACTCATTTGGTCACCAGCTACTTTGTGAGGAATGCCTGTATGAGCTTCATCATGAAAGCCCTGGCTGCTGCTGTATTCAGAGAAGGAAACAGCAACCCGCTCCAGTGTTCTTGCCTGGAGAATCCCAGGGCTGGCGGAGCCTAGTGGGCTGCCATCTATGGGGTCACACAGAGTCGGACACGACTGAAGTGACTTAGCAGTAGCAGCTGCTGTATTGGGGCTACACTGGAGTGACACAATAGTTATGTTATATGAGGTTATGTCAAGGCTCTGTTATGGTTACATTGTGGCTGCTGCTACGGTCGCTGCGTCAGCCAGGAGAGAGACTGTGTGATGGCTGCTGTGCCAGCCAGGACAGAATGAACATGTCTGCAGTTCCTATGGCTCCTTGAGTGTCTTTCCAGCTTCTTAGCTTGTGCCTTGCCTACCCTGATTCAGTGAACAGTACAAATAGTGTGAACAGCAAGACAATTGGTTTCATGAACAGGAACAGAAATACACACTCCCACAAAGAAGTTTTATAAATTTCAAGAAAGTAAATGAAAAAATGCTCATCATTAGGGCAATGCAAGATAAAATCAATGAGATACCAAAAATCACATCAGAAGTTTAATATTGCTAACAATTGACAAGGTCATAAATCAACAGAAAGTCTCATAAATTTCTTATAGGAATGGAAAACATTTCAGCTACTTTGGAAAATTTGACAACTTTTTCACAAATTTAAGCAAAAACATCATACTACTCGGTAACAATGCCATGTATGCATGCATAACAAATTGCTTCAATTGTGTCTGACTCTGTGTGACCCTATGGACTGTAGTCTGCCAAGCTCTTTTGTCCATATGATTCTCCAGGCAGGAATACTGGAGTGGGTTGCAATTTCCTCTTCCAGGGGATCTTCCCGACCTGGGATTGAACCTGCATCTCTTACATATTATGTAATAGCAGGTGGTTTCTTACCACTACCACCACCTAGGAAGCCCAGCGACGCCAAACAACCCTCATATCCTGAAGAGAAATTAAAATTTTATATTAATTTAAAAAAACTTATTTTAATCTTAAACATTCTTAGAAGATTTATTAATAAAATCCCTAAACTAGAAATAGACTGAAAAAAAAACAAAAAACAAACAAGTTCTGGAGAAAGATTTACTTCCATTATGAAAATTCAAATCAAGATGCCAAATTATCCAAAGATAATTTTGAAAACTTTGTGTTCCTATCATTTCCTGGATTATGAGTGATAGGGTTGGAACACTGGACTAAAACAAAACATGAAGAAAGTCCAAGCCCATCATCTGCTCAAACAAATTCACTCATTACTAATGGACTCCATCATCCTCCTCATCTCTTGTCTTATTTTCCTAAAAGTTATGCGTTGTGGCATCTTTGTTATAGTGTGTTTGAAATGGTAATTTAGAACCCCACTATCTAAACTTCCTGACTTAAAGTCTCAATTTGTATATACTTCTACAGCTTATATAGACCACAGATTTTTTAAAACTGCAATTTTTAAAAAATGTAACAAATATAGTATGATTTCCATTTTTATTTACTGTCAAGAGAATGGTTTCATCTGAAATAATGTCATCTTTCTGTATAACTATTGTAAGAGAACAAGATGTCATAATTTTAATTATGTAATTGAGTAGTTTGTGAAAAATTTTATAACACTATGGATTGCATTCAACATTTTACTTTATTAAATCTACAAAAAGCAAAAGAGAAAAGAAAAGATATATGCATTTGAATGCAGAGTTCCAAAGACTAGCAAGGAGAGATAAGAAAGCCTTCCTCAGTGATCACTGCAAAGAAATAGAGAAAAACAATAGAATGGGAAAGACTAGAGATCTCCTCAAGAAAATTACAGATACTAAGGGAACATTTCATGCAAAGATGGGCTCAGTAAAGGACAGAAATGCTATGGACCTAACAAAAGCAGAAGATATTAAGAAGAGGTGGCAAGAACACACAGAAGAACTATACAAAAAATATCTTCACAACCCACATACTCATGATGGTATGATCACCAACCTAGAGCCAGACATCCTGGAATGTGAAGTCAAGTGGGCCTTAGGAAGCATCACTTCAAACAAAGCTAGTGGAGGTGATGGAATTCCAGTTGAGCTATTTCAAATCCTGAAAGATGATGCTGTGAAAGTGTTGCACTCAATATGCCAGCAAATTTGGAAAACTCTGTACTGGCCACGGGACTGGAAAAGATCAGTTTTCATTCCAATCCCAAAGGCAATGCCAATGATTGATCAAACCACCACACAACTGCACTCATCTCACACGCTAGTAAAGTAATGCTCAAAATTTTTCAGGCCAGGCTTCAGCAGTACATGAAACGTGAACTTCTAGATGTTCAAGCTGGTTTTAGAAAAGGCAGAGGAACCAGAGACCAAATTATCAACATTTGTTGGATCATCATAAAAGCAAAGAGTTCCAGAAAAGCATCTACTTCTGCTTTACTGACTATGCCGAAGCCTTTGACTGTGTGGATCACCACAAACTGTTGAAAATTCTTAAAGAGATGGGAATACCAGACCACCTGACCTGCCTCTTGAGAAATCTGTATACAGGTCAGGAAGCAACAGTTAGAACTGGACATGGAACAACAGACTGGTTTCAAATCGGGAAAGGAGGATGTCAAAGCTCTATATTGTCACCCTGCTTATTTAACTTCTATGCAGAGTACATCATGAGGAATGCTGGGCTGGATGAAGCACAAGCTAGAATCAGGATTTCCGGGAGAAATATCAATAACCTCAGATATGCAGATGACCTCACCCTTATGGCAGAAACTGAAGAAGAACTAAAGAGGCTCTTGATGAAAGTGAAAGAGAAGAGTGAAAAAGTTGGCTTAAAGCTCAACATTCAGAAAACGAAGATCATGGCATCTGGTTCCATCACTTCATGACAAATAGATGGAGAAACAGTGGAAACAGTATCAGACTTCATTTTGGAGGCCTCCAAAATCACTGCAGATAGTGACTGCAGCCATGAAATTAAAAGAGGCTTACTCCTTGGAAGAAAAGTTATGACCAAACTAGACAACATATTAAAAAGCAGAGATATTACTTTGCCAACAAAGGTCCATCTAGTCAAAGCTATGGTTTTTCCAGTAGTCATGTATGGATATGTGAGAGTTGGACTATAAAGAAAGCTGAGCGCCAAAGAATTGATGCTTTTGAACTGTGGTGTTGGAGAAGACTCTTGAGAATCCCTTGGACTGAAAGGAGGTCCAACCAGTCCATCCTAAAGGAAATCAGTCCTGAATATTCATTGTAAGGACTGATGCTGAAACCGCAACTCCAATACTTTGGCCAACTGATGTGAAGGGCTGACTCATCTGAAAAGACCCTGACACTGGCAAAGATTGAAGGTGGGAGAAGAAGGGGATGACAGAGGATAAGATGGTTGGATGGCATCACCGACTCAATGGGAATGAGTTAGAGTATACCCTGGGAGCTGATGATGGACAGGGAGGACTGGTATCCTACAGTACATGGGGTTGCAAAGAATCAGACACAACTGAGTTTCTGAACTGAACTGAAATCTACAAAATGAATGGGAGGTCTCTCCAATTTTATTGTGGCTCAGCATGGCAGATGAAATGATTTCTGCTACTTCTAGGAGATGTGTACTGTGACACCAAATCTTTCTATGGAAAAACTGACAGTGTGAGAAATGCTACTTTTAAAATCTGTCTCTTAAACAGATTTCAGTCCTGAATCTTACACTGGTAATACCAGTAAGCTATACTACCAAATGACCGTCTAACAATCTGGGGAAACATTAACACATCTCCTTGTCTTTTATGTATTTTGTTGTACTTAATAATAGTAACAACTTATATTGACTGAGGTCTAAGTATCAAACAGACAAAATGCTAAGGGTTTCATATGCACCATCTGTTGTGTATTTGTTTGCTGTGAGCTGTGATTTCAAATCCACTTTTTTTTTTTTCACTTTGACCTAAGAATGAGACTGTTTTAAGAGTGAAGTTGTTTACCTTGAGGAAGCTGTGTCAGGATGTTGTCATCAGCACCTGTTGTTGTAGACAAGCAATCAGAGGCTCAAGCGAGAGGGGATAGATAAATAAATAAATATATAATTATGGCTGATCTGAGTTGCTGTAAAGCAGAAACCAACACAACATTGTAAAGCAATTACTCTCCAAGTAAAAAAAAAAAAAAAGCTCAGCTAGTGGCAAGTACTGCTGGGGGCTTATAAATAAGAATGGAGAGTGGAAGGACCCTAGCTATGGGGTCAGGGGATTTTTAAGCTTTCAGCACCAAGAGGTTTGACCTGCAACTCAAGAGTGTTTGGTCTGGGCAAGGTGGCCCTTAGCCCAGCAGTTGTAGAAGCCACGTAGTAGCTCCAAGAAGGAAATACGTTGCCTGTCAGTGTCTTCATTCCCCAGGAATGTGCTCTAGCAACCATAGACTTTCATTTTCTTGTTAGGCTGCTGGACACTAGCTTAGGGTTGGCTAAGCCCATTCTTCTGAAAATGAACTTGTAGAAATATCTACCTCCAGTACATCTGGATTTTATTCTGTTAAAGAGAAAAACACCACAGGCCCAAAATGGTGTCACTTGTGCTAAAGCCCGTGACACCAAACCTAGATGTAATACCTAACCTACTTGTAGTTTCGAACTTCACCAGAAATGTAATCTTAATCAACCAGTCTGAAATTTTCTGGTCAACACCAATGAGTTGCCACGTGAGTCCTCTCCATCCCTCAGGAAGAGGAGGCAGTCTGCATGATAAAACCCTTGCTGCATCCAGTCCTCCCAAGAGAAAATGTCTTGACCTAAAAGTAAAGGATTACTAAATGTAATCCTTTCTTTTCTTGGATAATTGTTCGCTCGCCCAGTTTTCTTCCTATAAAAACCTTCCATTTTGCACAACCCCTCAAAGCATCCTTCTAGTTACTAGATGGATATGGCGCAATTCATGAATCACCTGGTATAGGCAATTAGATCTTTACATTTACTTGACTGAATTTTCTTTTTCTCACTATTCCTTTCATCTTCCCCTTGCCTGGAAAAATAGTGTGATTAATCTCTTACTGTTTTGGAGTATGTTAATTCTTTATTAGTTTCTTAAGAGACATTATCCTTCATGTTATTGGCTTGTGAAATGACAATTCCCACAGTGAACCTGTGCTAAATAAATTATTGGCAAAGACAATCTGAGTCTCTGAGCCTAATTTGCCCCCAAACAGAACATCATTACATAAGAGGAAGGGTTTTAAGATAGCTCCTGAGTACTAGTCACTCTTGAGACTCAAGTCTTTTTTTATTTTACTTTACAATACCGTATTGGTTTTACCATACATTGACATGAATCCGCCACAGGTGCACATGAGTTCCAAATCCTGAACCTCCCTCCCACCTCTCTCCCCATATCATCTCTCTGGGTCATCCCAGTGCACCAGCCCTAAGCATCCCTATCCTGTATCGAACCTAGACTGGCAATTCGTCTCTTACATGATAGTATACATGTTTCAATGCCATTCTGTCTCAATAGTTCCCCAAACATAGTTCATGAAGACCCATTAAGTGCTAAAAGCCTGGAGACTGTTTATGCCATCTGTTTATTCCCCACCCTCACCTGTCAAAACTCCCTCTTCCTTTCAGATCATAACAAATCACAATATCATGTGACTAAACTGATCATTCAGATGACCAAAATATATTTCTCACATATAAGGTTGGCCAAAAAGTTGGATCAATTTTTTCCATAACATTCTACAAACTTTTTGGCCAACCCAATATTTGGTCTTCATCCACTGTTTCTGATTCACAGCTCTCAAATCCCACAGAATTTCCTGAGCTAGAACAAGACGAGCATCTTTGCATAACAATGATTTGGGAGAATGGCATTGAAACATGTATATTATCATATGTGAAATGAATCGTCAGTCCAGGTTCAATGCATGAGACAGGTTGCTCGGGGCTGGTGCACTGGGATGACCCTGAGGGATGGGATGGAGAGGGAGGTGGGAGGGGGTTCAGGATGGGGAACACATGTACACCCGTGGCAGATTCATGTCAAGGTATGGCAAAACCACTACAATACTGTAAGTAATTAACCTCCAATTAAAATAAATAAATTTATGTTTTAAAAAAGTCGATTGCATGCAGTACCAACAGCGTTATATGTCCAGTTATCTATTGGGAAGAGAAAACCTGTATTGGACACCATGAATGAATTGATACTATCAAATTAATAAAGTTCCATAAATTAAAAAAAGAAAATTGCTCTCTTGTCCTTTGAAAATACTTCAGAGCCCATAAAGGTGAAATCGGTGTCTGTGATTAATTCCCAATAAGCTTCTTACCAGTGCAACTGGGTCGTTGTTAAGATGGTGACCTTTGATAAGCACTCATAGGTGGGGGTCGGGTGCCAGGGGAATCAATCACGTGGTTCAGTTCAGTTGCTCAGTCGTGTCTGACTCTTTGTGACCCCATGGACTGCAGTATTCAGAGTCAGTGATGCCATCCAACCATCTCATCCTCTGTCCCATTCTCCTTCTGCCTTAAATCTTTCCCAGCATCAGGGTCTTTTCAGATGAGTCAGTTCTTCACATCAGGTGGCCAAAGTATTGGAATTTCAGCTTCAGCATCAGTCATTCCAATGAATATTCAGGACTGATTTCCTTCAGGATGGACTGGCTGGATCTCCTTTCAGTCCAAGGGACTCTCAAGAGTCTTCTCCAACACCACAGTTCAGAAGAATCAATTCTTTGGTGCTCAGCTTTCTCTATATTCCAATGCTCACATCTATACTTGACTACTAGAAAACTATAGCTTTGACTAGACAGACATTTGTTGGCAAAGTAACATCTCTGCTTTTCAATATGCTGTCAAGGTTGTTCATAACTTTTCTTCCAAGGAGCAAGTGTCCTTTAATTTCATGGCTACAGTCACCATCTGCAGTGATTTTGGAGTGCCCCCAAATAAATTCTGTCGCTGTTTTCACTTTTTCCCCATCTATTTGCCATGAACTGATGGGTCTAGAGGCCATGATCTTAGTTTTCTGAATGTTGAGTTTTAAGCCAACTTTTTCACTCTCCTCTTTCACTTTCATCAAGAGCCTCTTTAGTTCTTCTTTGCTTTCTGCCATAAGGGTGGTGTCATCGGTATATCTGGTTATTGATATTTCTCCTGGCAATCTTGATTCCAGCTTGTGCTTCATCCAGCCCAGCATTTCTCGTGATGTACTCTGCATAGAAGTTAAATAAGCACAATGTCAATATACAGCCTTCACATCCTCCTTGCCCGATTTGGAACCAGGTCTGTTGTTCCATGTCCATTTGTAACTGTTGCTTCCTGGCCTGCATACAGATTTCTCAAGAGGTAGGTCAGGTTGTCTGGTATTCCCATCTTTTTAAGAATTTTCCACAGTTTGTGGTGATACCCAGAGTCAAAGGCTTTGGCATAGTCAAGCGGAAGTAGATGTTTTTCTGGAAACCTCTTGCATTTTCAATGATCCAACAGATGTTGGGGATTTGATCTCTGGTTCCTTTGACTTTTCTAAAACCAGCTTGAACATATGGAAGTTCACAGTTTATGTACTGTTGAAGCTTGGCCTGGAGAATTTTGAGCATTACTCACGTGTGAGATGAGTGCAATTATGTGGTAGTTTGAGCATTCTTTGGCATTGCTTTTACTTGGGACTGGAATGAAAAATGCCCTTTTCCAGTCCTGTGGCCACTGTTGAGTTTTCCAAATTTGCTGGCATATTGAGTGCAGTACTTTCACAGCATCATCTTTCAGGATTTGAAATAGCTTCACTGGAATTCCATCACCTCCACTAGTTTTATTCATAATGATGCTTCCTAAGGCCCACTTGACTTCACATTTCAGGATGTCTGGCTCTAGGTGAGTGATCATACCATTGTGATTATCTTGGTCATGAAAATCTTTTTTTTACAGTTCTTCTGTGTATTCTTGCCACTTCTTAATATCTTCTGCTTTTGTTAGGTCCATACCATTTCTGTCCTTTATCGAGCCCATCTTTGCATGAAATGTTTCCTCAGTATCTCTAATTTTCTTGAGGATCTTTAGTCTTTCCCATTCTATTGTTTTCCTCTGTTTCTTTGCATTGATCACTGAGGAAGGCTTTCTTACCTCTCCTTGTCATTCTTTGGAACTCTGCATTCAAATGGGTATATGGTATATCTTTCCTTTTCTCCTTTGCTTTTTGCTTCTCTTCTTTTCACAGCTATTTGTAAGTCCTCCTCAGACAGCCATTTTGCATTTCTTTTTCTTGGGGATGGTCTTGATCCCTTCTCCTGCACAAGGTCATGAACCTCTGTCCATAGTTCTTCAGGTACTCTGTCTATCAGATCTAGGCCCTTAAATCTATTTCTCACTTCCACTTTATAATCTTATGGGTTTGACTTAGGTCATACCTGAATAGTCTGGTGGTTTTCCCTACTTTCTTCAATAATGTAGTTAGAGGTTGGGAACTTTCAGTCCTCCCCACCCCTTGATTTTTGGAGAAGGGAAATGGTCTAGAGTTTGAATCTATCACCAATGGCCAATGAGTTAACCTTGCCAATATAACGAAACCTCCATGAAAATCCAAAAGGAGAAGCTTCTAGGTTGGGGAACGAGAGTCTTCCACATGCTAAACTCCACAAGCTCCTTGAGCATGCAACCACTTTGCTTGGGACCTTGTCCCATATCTCAGTCTCTGTGGGTTCTGAGTCTTGGTGCGCACAAGGTTTGTTTGAGCATGCTAAGTCACTCTGGCGGGTTTGGGGTTTGATTCTAAATCAATTTCACCCATCCAACCCTCTTCCTGGGGCTTCTCCTTTGCCCTTGGACATCGGGTATCTCCTCAAAGTCGCTCCAGCACAGCACAGCCAGTGCTCCAGCAAATTTGGAAAACTTAGCAGTGGCCACAAGACTGGAAAAGGCCAGTTTTCATCCCAATCTCAAAGAAACGCAACGTCAAAGAATGCTCAAACTACCGCACAATTGCATTCATCTTACATGCTAGTAAAGTAATGCTCAAAGTTCTCCGAGCCAGGCTTCAACAGTACATGAACTGTGAACTTCCATATGTTCAAGCTGGTTTTAGAAAAGTCAAAGGAACCAGAGATCAAATCCCCAACATCTGTTGGATCATCGAAAACGCAAGAGATCCGGAAAAGCATCTACTTCTGCTTAACTGACTATGCCAAAGCCTTTGACTCTGGGTATCACCACAAACTGTGGAAAATTCTTAAAAAGATGGGAATACCAGACAACCTGACCTACCTCTTGAGAAATCTGTATGCAGGCCAGGAAGCAACAGTTACAAATGGACATGGAACAACAGACCTGGTTCCAAATCGGGCAAGGAGGATGTGAAGGCTGTATATTGACATTGTGCTTATTTAACTTCTATGCAGAGTACATCACGAGAAATGCTGGGCTGGATGAAGCACAAGCTGGAATCAAGATTGCCAGGAGAAATATCAATAACCAGATATACCGATGACACCACCCTTATGGCAGAAAGCAAAGAAGAACTAAAGAGGCTCTTGATGAAAGTGAAAGAGGAGAGTGAAAAAGTTGGCTTAAAACTCAACATTCAGAAAACTAAGATCATGGCCTCTAGACCCATCAGTTCATGGCAAATAGATGGGGAAAAAGTGAAAACAGCGACAGAATTTATTTGGGGGCACTCCAAAATCACTGCAGATGGTGACTGTAGCCATGAAATTAAAGGACACTTGCTCCTTGGAAGAAAAGTTATGAACAACCTTGACAGCATATTGAAAAGCAGAGATGTTACTTTGCCAACAAATGTCTGTCTAGTCAAAGCTATAGTTTTCTAGTAGTCAAGTATAGATGTGAGCATTGGAATATAGAGAAAGCTGAGCACCAAAGAATTGATTCTTCTGAACTGTGGTGTTGGAGAAGACTCTTGAGATTCTCTTGTACTGCAAGGAGATCAAACCAGTCAATTTTAAAGGAAATCAGTCCTGAATATCCATTGGAAGGACTGTTGCTGAAACTGCAATACTTTGGCCACCTGATGTGAAGTACTGACTCATTTGAAAAGACCCTGATCCTGGTAAAGATTGAAGGTGGGAGGAGAAGGGTATGACAGAGGATGAAATGGATAGATGGCATCACAGACTCAATGGACATGAGTTTGAATAAGCTCCAGGAGTTGGTGATGGACAGGGAGGCCTGGTGTGCTGCAGCTCATAGGGTCGCAAAGAGTCAGTCACCACTGAGAGACTGAACAGAACAGAACTGAACTTGTCCTAGGTATCTCTTCACGTGGATTTTGATTTACATCCTTTAATATGTTTTTTTTTGGTAATACATTGGTAATCTAGTGAATAAACGAGTTTTCTGAGTTATGTCAGCCATTCTACCAAATTAATAGTACCCAAAGAGGGGACTGTGGGAACCTCCAGTTTATAGCGAGCTGGTCAGAAGTACAGGTAACAACCTAGGTTTGTGATTAGTATCTGAAGTGGAGGGTGGTCTTGTGGGACTGAGTCCTTAACCAGTGGGATCTGATGCTATCTCTGGGTAGACAGTGTCAGAATGAGGTGTGCTGAATTAAGTTGCAGGACTTTCTGCTGGTGTCTGAATTGTTTGTGAGGGATGCCTCCATGCACACACTTTGGAATTGGGTTCAGGAGCCCAGAAGGCATACATTTTCCCTTGCTCAAGATCCTTAGAGCAGGAGTGCTGCACAAGTATCTCCTGAGAACTCTAAGGCCCCAGGCCTGCAGCCCTCCTTCCTGGAGACCACGTGACAGACCTTGTGAAACTGTTTGTATCCACGCCCATGTACATTCCTCTCTCTATGAAGAAGAGCAAAGGTTTTCATTTCTTGATAAAGGGATCACAGTTCTGACGTTTAAGAACTACATTGGGTCTCATCCATCCCTCTTTCCATGCCACTGCCTCCACCCCACGTCAACACCTTCCCACTGCTTACTGTGGTTTTCTCTGGTCTGTGTTCCTGCCTTTTTCTCCCTGTCCTGTATTCCATCTCCCACAAAGCTGCCAGCAATCTGAAAACATAAAACCTGATGTCAAATTCAACTTTGTAGCTGTTGGGGAAACACACTGACTGAAACTGCCTGCTCTGGCTAGGCACAAGAGTAACTACTTGCATGACTACTTTTACAACAGGAGGTCGTAGTAAGGAACATAGAACTAACAAGCCACCAACAACCAGAAGAATTTGGGAAAGGTCAAAAAGAGACACTGTGTGTCCTAGTACCTCCCAGAATCCTTCTCGCCTACTACCTCCCAGAATCCTTGTCACTGGTGTCCATCTTGGCTGAGCAACGCATGAGGACTCTTGAGTCAGAATGATTGGCTAAAGACAGCCTGGAAACTAATCTCATCACCATAAAATCTGAGACTGCAAGCCATGTGGCAGGCCAGTTTTCCTGGGTTCCCTTACCCCACTGCTCTCTGCCCGGGTGCCCCTTCCCAAGAAAGTCTCTTGTTTTGTCAGCTCATGTGTCTCCTCACACAATTCATTTCCAAGTGTTAAACAAAAGCCCAGACTCTGGAAAAGGGTTTCCACTTCCTGTAACATATCCTTTTAAACATACTTAACAGTAGGTTGAATACAGGAGGTGTTCAATAAATATCCACTGAATAAATGCAATGATAAATGAGCTCCTGCTGACAGCCCCCATCCTCATCCTAGGGCCCCAAAATAAACCCTGATTTGCTTCATGCAACACCCTAGGACCTTTGAGCCTAAGGGTCTGGCACTGTATTAGGTATAATAAAACATACTCTAACATGCAAAATTAAGATCACAATCTCCAACTTGTGAAATGAGTACATTACAAAAATATGCTGTTAATTCACAGTCAGGTGAGTAGATATGTGTATGTGTATGAGCTCTAAATCAACAAGAGGTGATCAAAGAGGACTATAATCTACTTTAGTGGCTGTGGTACTGAAGTGAGGTTTCCCTCAATATACCAGAGACAAGAAAGAACATGTCATTGAGGAGATGCCAGGGATGGAGGAAACCAGAAGATATTCAGGTATATGAATGTTCATATAAAGCTTGTAAGTTAAGGACTACCTACTGCAAAATAGGGGATAAGAGCATCAGTAATCACAGATGTGGTGGGGGAGGAGCAAGGATAGACTCAGAGAAGAGAGGTGACATAGTCTATAATATTAACTAAAATATTTAGTGATCACATTTTTTTAATCCTCTTTATAGTCATTTAAGTTTAAATATTGGCAGATAATTTAAAAAAATTTACTCTCCCACCTTCTTGAATAATTTTTTTGAACTTTATTAGATGGGGCAGGGCAAGGTAGAGTCTGCATCAGAGTGGGACTGGGGGAAATTTGGCAACTCAGAACAGGGTGTCAGAACCGAACAGGAGAGCAAGGCTCCTGTGGCTGAGGATTATCCAGTATGGGAAGTCAAGCCCCAGTAGAGTAATGAAGGTTCCCATATGGCAGCATCCCAGCACCAAGTGTTGTAGCCTGAGTGGGCAAGGATGGTATCTACACTGGTGCATGAACCCCAGCCTGCTGGGGGGAGGGGGCGGGTCATGCGGAGTGACTGGGGTGAGGAGGACTTTCACATGGGCAGGAAGAGTAGGGGTGGGATGATTGGCAGCCCTTTGTGGTAGGTCAGAGCCCAGATGGGTTGAGGAAGGCATCTACAGAAGGGAAAGGTGGCGCAGCAACGGGAGAGGGATTACACACAGAGGAAGTGATCAGATATGTAAATATAGCAAGAATGATGACAGCCAATTTCTCACTGGAGAAGTGAGCTACAAATAGGGAAGGGGAGATATAAACATAAATAGAAATGTACGTGTTTGTGTGTGTGTACATTTATATGGTCCTTAGAACTGTCCACTGAGAGGGCTTGATAGCAGAAACATCTCCAAAGCCAGTGCTGATTTAGTACCCAGATCTTGGTTTCTAATACCATTCTCCACTGGAAAGGAACAGAACTCCTTGAGAAAGGACTAACATTAGGGATAGAGTAAGGAATATAAGATGAGCCCAAAATATTTTACTGTACCAGGGAGCAAGGAGGTGTTAAAAAAATGACAAATCTCCTAAGTTAAAAGGACATAGGAGTCAGCTTGAAAGAGCACCTCTGGCCTGATTTGGGATAATCTGAGCATCAAAATAAATGATTGTAAGGGCTATAACTCATTAGATAAAATAGGAAACCATGACCTATATGGATACCTAAGAGTACATGGAGAATCTGATAAGAAATGAACTTTTTATGGTTTTTAAGCACCTTCCCACGAAAGGCTTGTTAGTTTGAAAGGGTACAAGAATACTTTATGGAAGGAAAGTCTGGACAGTACCAATTTTATCAGGAACATCATCGCTGATGTAAGAAATTAAAATTATCTGAGACTTGACGGGACATGATTAGATGAAGATAGCATTGATTTCATGATATTCCTATACAAGACCTAGAACCTGAAGTTAATCAAGAGGAAGCATCAGAAAATCCAAAGTGGGCAGTAATCTTCAAAATAATCAGATCTTGAAAATTTAAAAAAACAAAAACAAAAAAAACACCAAGCAACGATTTCAGACAGGAGACCAAATCTACATGGCAACTAAATCAAGTGAAAAAGGTTGAAATAAAGCACAATATTAGGACAACTGCCAAAACCTGAATGGTGTATAAGGAGGAGACACAGGAATACATCTATTTGAATTTCCCAGTCGCTCAGTCGTGCCTGACTATTTGTGACCCTATGGACTGTATGTGGCTTGCCAAGTTTCTCTGTCCATGGAATTCTCTAGGCAAGAATATTGGAGTCAGTAGACATTCCCTTTTCCAGCGGATCTTCCAGAACCAGCGATTGAACCTGGGTCTCCTGCATTGCAGGGATTCTTTACCATATGAGCCACCAGAGGAGCCAATATAGTAGTGGTATTTTACAGTAAATAAACAGTAAGATATTCTAGGGAAATTGGATTAAAAAAATGTTCTTGGTAGTATATTGTAAATTTTTATAAATTTGATTTTCTTTAAAATTTTTTAAAATGTCTTTAAAGAAAGAAAGAAGTAAATATATAAATTCTTCTATGGAAAAAACCACAAGACATACTAGATATAACACTAAGTAAAAGTATTAAGGTATAGTAAGTATCTTATGATACCATTTGTGTTCATGCAGACATATATGTATGCAGAGTACATCATGAGAAACGCTGGACTGGAAGAAGTGCAAGCTGGAATCAAGATTGCTGGGAGAAATATCAATAACCTCAGATATGCAGATGACACCATCCTTATGACAGAAAGTGAAGAGGAACTAAAAAGCCTCTTGATGAAAGTGAAAGAGGAGAGTGAAAAAGTTGGCTTAAAGCTCAACATTCAGAAAATGAAGATCATGGCATCCGGTCCCATCACTTCATGGGAAAGAGATGGGGAAATAGTGGAAACAGTGTCAGACTTTATTTTGGGGGCTCCAAAATCACTGCAGATGGTGATTGCAGTCATGAAATTAAAAGACGCTTGCTCTTTGGAAGAAAAGTTATGAACAATCTAGATAGTATATTCAAAAGCAGAGACATTACTTTGCCAGCATAGGTCCGTCTAGTCAAGGCTTTGGTTTTTCCAGTGGTCATGTATGGATGTGAGAGTTGGACTATGAAGAAAGCTGAGTGCCGAAGAACTGATGTG
>SJYV01054925.1:91837-126346 GCA_006410875.1 Neotragus pygmaeus
GTGTTGGAAAAGACTCTTGAGAGTCCCTTGAACTTCAAGGAGATCCAACCAGTTGATCCTAAAGAAAATCAATCCTGAATATTCATTGGAAGGCCTGATGCTGAAGCTGAAGCTCCAATACTTTGACCACTTGACACAAAGAGCTGAGTCATTAGAAAATACTCTGATGCTGGAAAAGATTGAAGGCGGGAAGAGAAGGGGACGACAGAGGATGAGATGATTGGATTGCATCACCGACTCCATGGGCATGAGTTTGAGCAAGCTCTGGGAGTTGGTGATGGACAGGGAGGCCTGGAGTGCTGTAGTCCATGGGGTTGCAAAGAGTGGAATATGACTGAGCAACTAAACTGAACTAAGCCAGACATAAGTTACATTATACTAAAAAAAAAAAAAGAAAAGAAAGAAAAAACAATAAGTAAAATTCACACTCTATAGGCTTATGGAGTCCTTTGAGATCTTCACCTAGAGCGCTGCTTCTCAAAACTTCTTTTTTTTTCATTTTCTCCCTGTTTAATGAGTTTTCTTTACAATGTTGTCTTTAATGGGGTGCTTCATGAAATTTTAATGCCACAGATATACTGCATGTCTATTTATGTACTATATTAATATTTCATAAAAGTCATACAATTTTTTTTTTTTTTTTTGCTTCTGAGAATGAATTTTTGCCCCTTGGCAAACAATGAGAGTGCTTAATCTAGAGGTTATATCTGTTTATCCCAAATCTTACAACCCACTAGTTATTATTTAGCATTGCATGAGGTTAGGGTTTTAAATTTTTAGCTTGAAGTTTTTCAATGAGTTAAAATGCAAACTCATAGACTATGTTGAGCCATTTGTACCTTAATGTGAATAGAAGAACAGAAAGCCAAAATATACAATGGAGAAAAGATAATCCCTTTAACACGTGTTGCTGGGGAAACTGGTCAACCACCTGGAAAAGAATGAAACTAGAAAACTTTCTAACACCATATACAAAAACAAACTCAAAATGGATTAAAGGTCTAGATGTAAGACCAGAAACTATAAAATTCAGAGGAAAACATAGGCAGAACACTCTCTGACATAAATAACAGCAAGATCCTCTATGACTCACCTCCCGAAGTAATGTTGAACTAAACACAAAAATAAACAAAAGGGACCTAATTAAACTTAAAACCTTTTGCACAATGAAGGAAGGTATAAAGCAAGGTATAAAGGCAGCCTTCAGAAGGCGAGAAAATAATAGCAAATGAAACAACTGACAAGGAATCAATCTCCAAAATATACAAGCAGCAGCTCAATACAAGAAAAATAAATGACCCAATCAAAGAATGGGCCAAAGAACTAAACAGACATTTCTCCAAAGAAGACATACAGATGGGCAACAAACAGGAAAAGATGCTCAACATCACTCATTAACAAAGAAATGCAAATCAAAACCACAATGAGGTACCATCTCACACAGGTCAGAATGGCCACCTTCAAAAAGTCTACAAACAGTAAATGCTGGAGAGGGTGTGGAGAAAAGGGAACCCTCCTACACTGTTGGTGGTAATGCAAACTAGTACAGCCACTATGGAGAACAGTGTGGAGATTCCTTAAAAAACTGGAAATAGAACTGCCATATAGCCCAGTAAACTCCACTGCTGGGCATACACACTGAGGAAACCAGAATTGAAAGAGATACATGTACCTCAATGTTCATCACAGCACTGTTTACAATAGCTAGAACATGGAGGCAACCTAAATGTCCACCAGCAGACAAATGGATAAAGAAGTTGTGGTAAATATACACAATGGAATACTACTTAGCTATAAAAAAGAACACATTTGAGTCAGTTCTAATGAGGTAGATGAAACTGAAGCCTATTATACAAAGTGAAGTAAGTCAGAAAGAGAAGCACCAAATGCAGTATATCAACACATATATATGGAATTTAGAAAGATGGTAATGACGACCCTATATGCAAGACAGCAAAAGAGACACAGATGTAAAGAAAGACTTTCTGACTATGTGGGAAAAGGCAAGGGCGTGACGATATGAGAGAATAGCATTGAAACATGTATATTACCATATGTAAAATGGATGACCTGATGCATGAAGCAGGGCACTCAAAGCTGATGGCTCTGGGACAACTCAGAGGGATGGGGTAGGGAGGGTTGTGGATGGGGGGTTCAGGATGGGGGAACACCTGTACACCCATGGCTGATTCATGTTGATGCATGGTGAAAACCACCACCATACTGTAATTAGCCTCCAACTAAAAAAAAAATAAAAAAGAAAAGAAAAGCAGAAAGCCAGTCTCATAGAGGAAAGGTGAATGTAAGGGTCCTCCCTACTGGAGCAGGGAGGCGGGGGTGGGGAGTTGGAGAGAGGAGGGGAGATAGAGAGCCTCTGGTCCCGGAATGCCTGTGTCACCACTGAGCTTCAGTGTAGTCCTGTTGAACATGTTAACATGAAGTAAGGACCTTAAGAAGAGATGCGAGCTTCCATTCATGATGAACAAGAAATCTTAGTCATAACCACCTTAGTGACCGTCACCTTATTGATTAATGTGTAAACATTAGGTTTCCTGCCTGACAAGAATTTTCTCTTTGGTCCCATTCAGGCCTGTTTGCATATTCCCAACTGCTACGTGTCCAGGAACAAGAAAGTTTGTGTAACGTTCCAAAGAAACCACTCGACACCATGGCTCATTTTAACCCAGGGATGAATAGAAGACAGAGATGAATTCACAAATACTTCTTTCACATGCACTGTCAAATATAACTTTTCACTCCCAGAGGCCAAAATGGTCTTAACCATTGAAGTAATTATAGCTCACAACTATAATTTAGAGTGAGTTCTGGTTGACTCTATATTCACACAGGAAAATAATTCACTCATCTTGTTGGAACACTGCAGTAAATAACTATATAAAACCTATATAGTCAGCAACCCTAGATAGTATGGTGAATCTAAATAGAAATCAATGGCTGGTAATTTAATAAGACAATAATAATAATTATCTACCTTTTATTGGTTGCCAAATTAAATGCTTAAATGCTATACTCGATCCTTTATAAACACTACCGATTTAATTCTTCCAGCAATCCTATGAGATAGACATTTGTATTGTCATTTACAGAGGAAATGAGTTCAGAAAGGATGAATGATTTTCCTTGAACTACTTACCAAGTGAGGGAAGAAGTCAAACTTCTGCCATCTGAAGCTCATGCTTTGCTACTTTAGCCACAGTGAAATTATCTCAGTGAAATGACAGAAAGATTCATGTCTGCAAACTTAATTCCAATCAAATGGAGGAATCTTGGGCAAGTGAAGAGGTAATAAATATGCTGTATAATATGTTTTGAGATTTTGCATGTGAGAAGCTACTCATGCAGATGATTTCAAATGAATATCATTAAAAAAAAAAAGTCTTTAAGACAGGTATTGGTTAGAATTTTCTGACTTTGAGGGTTGTAAAACATATACTTGTGTATATGTTTACCCTTGTAAATGACAAACAAAATGGCGGCTATTTCACAGAAGCACAGGTATACTTCCCAGAGGCTGGGACTATTGTCCTAAATCGTCTGTATCACCCATTCCCTATTCATGGCATGGGACCTTATGATTTGAAAGGTCTGGCCATGTGAAAGGATGGTCCTTGTTTAAATTTTTCAGCATACTTTACATTTTGTATTAGAGTCTCTGACAAGACAGGATAATGAAAACTAGGAAGGCAGAAATGGAATTGCAAAAAAACAGTCAGGCTCTAAGAAATTGTTTTATGGAGGAGGATACACAGTGATTAGGGGCCATGTTAATGAGCCAGAACTCAAACTTAGGTCTCCTAATTCCTGGACCAGTAATTTTTTATAACAGTACACCGTTACCAAGTAGAATAATAAATAGGCTTGAAATTATAGCAAAAATTGACCTAAATATACATCATCAATTATAAGCTTCTCCATGCAGACTGACCTAATTAAATAATTTAAACACACGGACAACAAAGGAGAAATATAATTTATCTTTTAAACTACTAATATGATTATGCTTACTATGTACCAAATGGATAATCAAACATCCCTATATAGCGATAATATGAGTAGCTCCAAAACAAAGGCTGAAATTGTTCTCACATGTGAAGTAATGTGTGCAACTGGTCAAAGTATAACCACTGCAATAAAAGATGTTTTTGCTTAATTTCCTGGAGATTTCAGATGTTTGTTTAGCCTTTATTAACTGGAAAATTCCTCTACTCATTGTACACTTACTGACATATTCTATTAGGAAAATGTTTGTTTTCCAAAGAAATAACCCAAGCCACAAAATTCAGCCAGTCTTTCATAATATTAACTTGACAATAAAGTATTTTATCAATAAAACTTTTTTTTGATGTAGCCACCAATGAAATTCTTACTAATGTAGGGGTTAGAAATTCTTACTAACTTAATTATGGCTCCTCTAAGAAAGCTTCCTATATCACATCTTTGAAAGATTTTACTAGATTTTTCTTAAGACTAATGAATGCAAATGCTATATTTTAAAATATATAAGATACAATTATGAACACTATTAAAGAGATGCAGCATACTAACTTTATCTTTTCAATGTTCTATTACTTAAAACTAATTTTACAACAGATAATCTAGGCATTTTCCATATATTTTACACATTAATAAAATAATCATGTAGAATCACCCCTTTCTAGAAGACTCATCATAGCATTTTAACAACATATGGAAGTCCAGTATATTTTTAAACCAGAAGTCATGTCAGCACTTAGTTCATGAAAACTCTGTTGTCTATAACAACTACTGATTAAACCCGCAAATGTTGTGCTTATCTTAAAAGAAGGTAAAACATACAGTTATGTGAGTCGTGCTGCTTCCTTAACTTAGATACACATTTACAACATTATTCTAAACTGCCAAACCTCATCATCCCAAATCCTAGGATGACAGATAATACTAATCATGGCATTGCTCAGCACTATATGAAATCTGTACAAATCTGGAAAATTATAGCTAAAACCAAGTATACCTCCATATATATTTCCTATCACTTTCAAACAAAAACACCATTTGTAAGTCTTGTTACTTACCTAGAAGCATGTTTCTCAGCAGTAGTCAATTCAGCCAGTCTGAAAACTTTGTATAATAAAGGTAGCGAGAGCTGACAAGTATGTTAATCTGCCACAGGTTTTATTACAGTGAGAGTGGGAGTCCTCACAAACTCTTTCTTGTATCCTAAGCCTCCTGGAGTACTGGACTGACTCCACTCACTCGCTGTGGACCTTGGTTGAAACTAACAAACAATACAGAGACTGTCAGTAGATGCTGCCTCCTCAGCCCACAGAGCCAAAAAAAATTATGGAAAAGTAGGTTATTTCACTGGAGTTGGAGATATAAATTTTCAATTGATCATGCTGTTTCTTTAAAATTCCGAGCAGCATTTTCTACTAAATTAACAAATAAAACAAGTGAAACTCATGCAAACAAGCTTATAAAATCATATTTAAAAAATGTAACTACCCAATTTTCCCCCAATGCTACTTTTAAAATTTAAAATACATTTCTAAACTAAAAAGAAATCCTGCAAAATAAGCTCTGTATAATATACATGTTTTTAGGGAAGACTGTATACTAAAATTATATCACTCATCAAGAATCAGAGAATGCAAATATTTTTATTATTTGGTGTTATGAGCTTGAGCCTCCAATGAGATTTCAGTCTCACAAAGGATTGTTTGTTTGATTTCAATACAAAGATAATTATTTCTGAAATAGGTTTCTCTTGAGAGAAGAAACCTTACAGTTTTAAAGCAATAAGGATATTGCAGTGCATATTTAACAAAGGAATATCTCATTTCTTTGTATGTTTCCACTGGCTGTGAATTAACAATTTAAAAGGAGAAAAATCTATCTGACCTCAAAGGAAGCAGAAATGGCATGCCAGCTAACACTAAAGCCAGTAAGTTGAATGTGATTTCTGAGACTATGTTTTTTGAAGTAGAAAATAAAATGATACATCCAAATATTACATATTTTAGCAATTGTTTTTAAATTATGTGCAGCAGATATTCTTTTTACATATTATAATGACAGTGGACAGAAATTAAACTATGTATACCTCCCTGGGATCCAGATCCTTGAGCAGTAAAGTTTTCCTGGTATTCATTCATGTTTCTGTATTTCCCTATTAAAGATAATTTTGGGATTCAACTTTTACATGATCAGCTACTTTTATTTTTATTAAAATAGGCTGAAAAGTTTAAGAAAAATGAGAGTCTGAGAAAGAGGTAAATGGGAAACAAGTCTAGGAACAAAGAGAACAAAAGGAGAGGTGGTCAAGGATGATGATGACACAACAGACCAACATCTGCGGTTCTTCGGTCACTGTAAAATGTAGGCCTTGTGTATATCAAATATATATATTTGGATGTAGTGATGTGACGGGTTATGCATATAAATTCTCATATGGGATGAACCAAGTTTCAAGAGGGACAGGTGTGTATGTTTACACTAATAAACATTTTTCTATAAATGTGGAAGGAAGCCTCTCTCCCTGCCCTTGACACCTCGTTCACTTTTACCTAGTGGCTGTCACACTTGAGTGACATCAGAATCCTCCGAAGGGCCTGTTAAAACAGACTGCTGGGCCCAAGCCCTAGAGTTTCTGATTCAGTCTGTCTAGGGAGGGGCCTGAGAATTTATATTATAGCAAATGCTCAGGTGATGCTGAAGTTTCTGGTCCCAGGACCACACTTTGAGAACCACTGCGTTAGCTCATTATGCTATCCTACAATCTAGCATGAAGACATTTCCAGTGTAAATTGTTTATTACTATATTACCTAGATTCTAAAGGCTTCTTTACCCACACATTTTCACAGCTCTGAATCAGGATGTGTCTATAATTAATCACAACTTACAGAAGCTATGCAGAGGGCAGCGCCCACAACATGCATGTCAGTGTCTGCATGGACTTGGTCACAGCTGTTCATATTGTCTCGAGTTGAGTGACATCATTTTTAAATGATATCAAATGTTGTTTGCCATTTAAAAATAATGTTTAAACCAATGCTTTAAAAAGCACACTATGATTTTAAAAACAAGTCATTGCATACAAAGATGAATACAAACAGGTGTGGTGTGTGTACTTGTTGGTGGTGAATCATATGTTAATTACTGGAGAAATGACAGCAAATTAAGACTTTCTTGGAAAGTAGCATTCCATTCCATTAGAGGATATAAGAATAGTAATCACTAGTGGAAGAAACTATGGTACATGTAAAGTTTTGCCTATCACAGGCCCAGAAATGCAGCTGAAGCTAGACGGAATCACCAAATCCCTCTGAACAGAAATTTAAATGTGATTTGCCAGTGTGAATAATTCACAGGTCCCTAGGGGATCTCTTTAAAGCTCTGCATCATAGTTTATTGACAGTTGCTATTGCTGGGGGCCTACTCTTCAGACATGCACATTTCCACTCAGCGACACTCCTGTGGGGCCACGCTACGGAAGCTGATCCTCTCAGAAGAGCTGAAGCCCACTCACCAAGAGAGGGAGCTGCCCTCCTTGAGCCCAGTCTCTGACACAGGGCTGTCTCCCTGTAAAAGGACCCACCAGCGCTCTAAGTCAGATGCCACTGCCAACATAAGTCTCAGCAGCAACCTGAAACAAACAGCCAGCCACCCTAAAGTGGAGAATGAGGATGAGGAGCTCTCCTCCAGTACCGAGAGAACTGATAATTTGTTCAGTTCCCCCGTCAGACTGGCTCCTGAGCGAGAATCCATCAAGTCCCTGATGGCGATTGGCAAGCGGCTGGCCAGCTCCCCACCAAGGAGCAGAAGACACAGCGGTGGATCTCAGAGCTCTCCCTGCTCAACCACAAGCTCCCCGCCCGAGTCTGGCTGCCCCCTGCCGGCTTTGACCACCACATGGTCCGCGTGCCCCACCCCCAGGCTGTCATCCTTAACTCTAAGGACAAGGCTCCCTACCTGATCTATGTGGAGGTCCTCGAATGTGAAAACTTTGACACCACTAGGGTCCCCGCTCGGTTCCCTGAGAACCAAATTCGGAGCACCCAGTCTGTAGAGAACCTGCCCGAATGCGGCATCACCCAGGAGCAGCGGGCAGGCAGCTTCAGCACTGTGCCCAACTATGACAATGATGACGAGGCCTGGCCAGTGGATGACATAGGTGAGCTGCAGGGGGAGCTCCCTGAAGTGCCCACCAACAGCTGTGACAACATCTCCCAGCTCTCCGTGGAAGCATCACCAGCCAGGAAAGCAGGGAGTCTGTGTTTATTGCAGCAGGTGACATCCAACGGCACCTTTCAGGGCAGCTGGCTCACACCCCGACAGCCTTCAAACGAGACCCAGAAGACCCTTCTGCAGTTGCTCTCAAAGAGCCCTGGCAGGAGAAAGTGTGGTACATTAGAGAGGGTTCCCCCTACGGCCATCTCCCCAACTGGAGGCTCCCGTCAGTCATTGTCAAGTGTGGGGATGACCTTCGGCAGGAGCTGTTGGCCTTCCAGGTGTCAGAAAGAACTGCATTTGGGAACAGGAGCGAGTACCCCTGTGGATCAAGCCATGTAAGATTCTCATGATTTCAGCCGACAGCAGCTTGACTGAACCAGTGGTCAACGCTGTATCCATACACCAGCTGAAGAAGCAGTCACAGCTCTCCCTGCTTGATGACTTCCTACAGGAGCATGGCAGTTACACAAAAGAGGCATTCCTCAGATCCCAGCCCAATTGTGTGCAGAGTTGTACCAGCTACTGTGTGGTCTGCTACCTGCTGCAGGTCAAGGACAGACACAATGGGAACATCCTGTTGGATGCAGAAGGCCACATCATCCACATTGACTTTGGCTTCATCCTATCCAGCTCACCCTGAAACCTGGGCTTTGAGACTTCAGCCTTTAAGCTGACCACAGAGCTTGTGGATGTGATGGGCGGCCTTGATGGTGACATGTTCAACTATTACAGGATGTTGATGCTGCAGGGGCTGATCGCGGCTAGGAAACACAGGGCTAAGGCGGTGCAGATTGTAGAGAGCATGCAGCAAGGCTCTCAGCTTCCTTGCTTCCATGGCTCTGGCACCATCCGCAACCTCAAGGAGAGGTTCCACGTGAGCATGACCGAGGAGCAGCTCCAGCTGCTGGTGGAGCGGATGCTGGACGGCGGCATGCAGTCTATCACCACCAAACTCTATGACGGCTTCAGTGCCTCACCAATGGCATCATGTGACGCCCTCCTCCTTGGGCCCCAGTGTGATGGGGGGGTTCAGGGTGCCCTCCCTGGGAAGGCCCTTGGAGAAATTCTAAGCCAGGAATGTCTACCCACATGGCCATCCACCAAGGGAAATGGAAGGCAAGACATACAAAGTCTCATGTGGTAACCGTAGAGCTTGCCGGGGTGGGTGGGCAGAGCCAGCTACAGGGTCCAGACTGACTGGGGCTTCTTTGCCGCCACCCCAGCTGTGTCAGTATTACCACCTGATGGACTTCAGGACTCACTGCCCTCGAGAGGACAGAAGTGATAAATGTGAGGGATGCTGGGGCCTCGCTTCTCCTCACCAGGGTCCGAGAGGATCTTTCCACAGGCCATCTCTGCATGGATTCTGGGTCCCAGGAAGGAGAAGAGAGTAGGTTCTTGGTTCTTAGGACTTGATCCTGTGGCTGGCCTTTGGCCATGTTGCGGCCTGACTGTCCTCTCCCAGGGACTGAGCCTGAGCCCGAGTTCCCCTGGGAAGGTGGGCTTTGGCATAGGGTCCTGCCCTTGTTGAGGTCCCCTATCCCAGAAGTGAGGAAGGGATAGATCATGGCCCCTCCAGTCTGAGGGTACTGGCCCAGCCTTGGGAATTTCTTGCCCTGATCCCTTCCCCACACCCAGGGAGATAGCTCTCAATTTTTTATTTTTAATTTTTGTTTGAAATAAAGTCCTTAGTTATTAAAAAAAATTTTTTTTCCTTCCTAGTAATATGTAAAGTAATGATGTGAATGGACAATCTAGACTTCCGTGGTGGTCCAGTAGGTAAGACTCCACACTTCCACTGCAGGAAACACAGGTTCCATTTGCAGTTGGGGAAATTCCACATGCCAAGGAATACAGTCAAAAAAAAAAAAATTAAAATCTGAGGTTTGATAAAATGTGATATTATTTGGAAATAAAACAATTACTCGAGAGAAGCTATTTACAAATTAATGAATAATAAGTTGATTTAAAGCAGGTTTTTGTTGTTGTTATTCAAAATGTGGTGTNAAAAAAAAAAAATTAAAATCTGAGGTTTGATAAAATGTGATATTATTTGGAAATAAAACAATTACTCGAGAGAAGCTATTTACAAATTAATGAATAATAAGTTGATTTAAAGCAGGTTTTTGTTGTTGTTATTCAAAATGTGGTGTGGAAAAATCTAAAGAACCACCTAGGATGTCT
Organism: Neotragus pygmaeus; assembly: GCA_006410875.1. NCBI lineage: Eukaryota > Metazoa > Chordata > Mammalia > Artiodactyla > Bovidae > Neotragus > Neotragus pygmaeus. Next base: position 102,252 of record SJYV01054925.1, read on the forward strand.
GCTAAAAACACATGTATCTGGGACTACCAGAGATCCACTGACTCAAGTATCTTTGGTCTAAAGACTGACCATTTCACCTCTAAGTGAACAGCAATTTAATAAGAAGAGCAATACTGGAGGACTCTTAAATGTTTGTGGTAGTAATGTATTTCTGAAAAGCAAGCAAGCTACCTTTGATTCCAAATCAATTACAATAGACCTTGGGTATTGCCTAAATGAGTAAAGCTACATATGGATGCCTCTGTGACAGTTTATCCCCACAGGAACTTTTAAAAACTGAAGCACCAAATTGCATACATATCTCAATGGCCCTTTGTGAAGGCAGAAGAGAAAAAGCCAGAAGTAAAGGTGCGTGTTCATCTGACCAGACGCAAAGCAAGTAATGCTTGATAGGAGGGCATGATACTAAGAAGGATAAATACACAGCAGCACCACATCTCCAATAAGACCCCAACCTCTGGCCCAGTACTGAGTGGGGTCTCTATAAGCCTCCAGTGGTGTGAAGGATTTGAAAGAAATGGTAAAATAACCAGGATGAAACTGACCAGCTGTTAAGTTGCCAGTTGTAAAGCTGGTTCACTAGTTGTAAAACTAGTCACTGTAAAGTGACCAGTTGTAAAAGTAATGGAGGTGATGGAATTCCAGTTGAGCTATATCAAATTCTAAAAGATGATGCTGTGAAAGTGCTGCACTCAATATGCCAGCAAATATGGAAAACTCAGCAATGGTCTCAGGACTGGAAAAGGTCAGTTTTCATTCCAATCTCAAAAAAAGGCAATGCCAAAGAATGTTCAAACTACTGCACAATTGCACTCATCTCACATGATAGCAAAGTAAAACTCAAAATTCTCCAAGTCAGGCTTCAATAGTACATGAACAGAGAACCTCCAGATGTTTAAGCTGGATTAGAGAAGGCAGAGGAGCCAGAGATCAATTTAACATCCGTTGGATCATTGAAAAAGCAAGAGAGTTCAGAAAAATGTCTATTTCTGATTTACTGATTAGGCCAAAGCCTTTGTGTGGATCACAATAACTGTGGAAAATTCTTAAAGAGATGGGAATACCAGATCACCTTACCTGCCTCCTGAGAAATTTGTATGCAGGTCAAGAAGTTCCATCCATGGGATTTTCCAGTACTCTTGCCTGGAAAATTCCATGGACGGAGGAGCCTGGTAGGCTGCAGTCCATGGGATCGCGAAGACCTGGACATGACTAAGTGACTTCACTTTCACTCTTCACTTTCATGCATTGGAGAAGGAAATGGCAACCCACTCCAGTGTTCTTGTCTGGAGAATCCCAGGGACGGCAGAGCCTGGTGGGCTGCCGTCTCTGGGGTCTCACAGAGTTGGACACAACTAAAGCGACTTAGCAGCAGCAGCAAGAAGCAACAGTTAGAGCTGGACGTGGAAGAAGAGACTGGTTCCAAATTGGGAAAGGATACATCAAGGCTGTATGTTGTCATCCTGCTTATTTAACTTATATGCAGAATATATCATGTGAAATGCCAGGCTGGATAAAGCACAAGCTGGAATTAAGATTTCCAGGAGAAATATTAATAACCTCAGATATTCAGATGATACCACCTTTATAGTAGAAAGCAAAGAGGAACTAAAGGGCCTCTTAATGGTGAAAGAGGAGAGTGAAAAAGTTGGCTTAAAACTCAACATTCAGAAAACTAAGGTCATGGTTTCTGGTCCCATCACTTCATGGGAAATAGATGGGGAAACAATGGAAATGATAAGAGACTTTATTTTGGAGGGCTCCAAAATCACTGTAGATGGTGACGTTAGCCATGAAATTAAAAGACACTTGCTCCTTGGAAGAAAAGCTAGGACCAACCTAGACAACATATTAAAAAGCAGAGACATTACTTTGCTGACAAAGGCCCATCTAGTCAAGGCTATGGTTTTTCCAGTAGTCATGTATGGATGTAAGAGTTGGACTATAAAGAAAGCTGAGCACTGCAGAAAAGTTGCTTTTGAACTGTGGTGTTGGAGAAGACTCTTGAGAGTCCCTTGGACAGCAAGAAGATCCAACCAGTCCATCCTAAAGGAAATCAGTTCTGAATATTCATTGGAAGGACTGATGCTGAGGCTGAAAGTCCAATATTTTGGCCACCTGACACAAAGAACTTACTCATTGGAAAAGACCCTGATGCTGGGAAAGATTTGAGACAAGAGGAGAAGGAAACAACAGAGGATGAGATGGTTGGATGGCATCACCGACTCGACTCGATGGACATGAGTTTGAGCAAGCTCCAGGAGTTGGTGATGGACAGGGTAGTGTGTCATGCGGCAGTCCATGGAGTCACAATGAGTTGGACACGACTGAGCAACTGAACTGAACTGAACTCAAAGTTGCCCAATATCCATGAGTCTGTTTCTTTAATAAAAGAATAAAGGTATGGTTAGAGTAGATTTTTATTGTCCATCCTAGCTCTAAAATTACATAACATTTAAAAGCATTTTAAAGGGTGTGGCTCTTTCACAGTTTTATTAGGAAAAAACCTTATAAAAGTGAATGACTGATGAATCCAAGATAAAAGACATTTGTGATGGTTTGAATTGTCTCTTCCCAGTCCTCGATTCATATTTTGAAGTACTAATGCCCAGTTTCTCAAAATGAGATCTTATTTGAAGGCAGATTCTTTCCAGAGGTAATCAAGTTAAGATGAGGTTGCTAGGGTGGGCGTTCATCCAATATGTCACGTGTCTTTATAAAAACTGAGAAATTTGGATGCAGACTGGTACAGAGGGAGACTTTGTAGAGACACAGGGAAAAGACATCTGTCTGCCAGCCAAGGAGAGGTGCCTGAAACAGATCCTTTCCTCTGAGCTCTCAGAAGGTAACCCATTCTTCTGACACCTTGAATTCAGAATTCTAGCCTCCAAGACTGTGACAGGATAAATTTTCGTTGTTTAAGCCATCTAGTTTGTAGTACTTTATTACAGCAGGCCTAGCAAAACAAACTGGCACTGTTACTAGGTCCTTGTTACTAGGTACTTAGCATATTACCTTTACTAGGTACTTAGCATGCTAAGTACATTCTAACTTTTCAGAAGTTGAGTAGTAGTTGGGGTGCTATTTTTGAAAGTTAGAACTCAGATGTTTTATATTTGTTCTTGTTTAATCAGGTTGGCTGTGCATTTGTCTATTTAAGTAGATTTTAAGTAGCTGCTTCATCTTTTTATATATATACTTGCTTTACTCTATTCCACTAATATTTGCTTCTGTCTTTATTAACGTCTGCTTCTTAACATCTTTTGACTAATTTTGATATTTTCTAGTTTTTAAGATCTATACATGCCTCATTTATTTTCAATTTTTGTTTTTTAATATGAAATCCCATTTAGGAGTATATTTTTAATATTTTCCCTTCCATTAACTTTTAGATAATCTATCACTTTTTGTTTAGATTTTTCTCTTCTCTCTTTACTTGATGGTTAATAGGACTGAGAGACAGAAATAACATGTTATCTTTATTCCAGCTTTACTATTGATTAATTTCGCTTGGCCTTGGGCCAGTCACTCACCTTCCCTGGGCTTCTGTGATATTGCCTGTGTGAGAATCAAACCAACTAAATATGATAATATTTGAGACCATAAATTGCTATAAAAATTTAAGTCAATGTTTTAATTATTTTTATGAACTCACTATTCACAAAGAAATTAGGATAACCCTGGGGGATATCAGAACTGCTTAACTTTATAGTTTTAACTTCATCTCTGCTTGTTGTATTAGTAATCATCTCTCAAATTGCCTGTAAGTTTATAATTTTATGGAAAAATAGCAATAATTCACATACTAGCTCAGTTTTATTTATTTTTTATATATTAGTTGATGAATTTATTTAAAGGAGAGAAACCATTTTAAAAACTCACCTCCTGAAATAATCTGTCATTATCATTTAAGAGTGGGAACAAAATGAACTAGCATTATCTAAATTCAGTTATGTGTCAAGCACTTTTTTAGGTGTTTTGCATTCAATTCTTTTAACAACCATTGCACAGATAAAGATACTAAGAAAGCATAAGCAAACTGCCAAAAGTTATAAATCTTCTGATCCAGTCCTTTCCAGCTCCCTCCTTATAAAATGTCAATAAAGATAGCAGGGTTAAACTAAAGTTTTTATCTAACAATTTTCAGAGAATGTAAATTAGTTCTTTTTTTAAAATTGAAAATATAAATCATGATTAAGTAAAAGTAAATGTGGTTTTAAAAAGCAAGAGTCCTTTTGTTTCTCTTTGAGTCTTTTTTTCTTCAGAAGAGACTTTTATTTTTCCTTTTTGTTTCCTTTAGGGGAGAATGAAAGTATCTGACAGCAATCATTTACTTTGAACTACACCACTACTTCAGAATTTTCTATCATGCTAAATATTAAGTTCATCTTATGTATTAATTCAAGAGTTCTTATATGTAGTATCTCAAATACATGTAAAATTCTTCAGTAGCATTCATTTGTAATATTTAGTTTTTTGCTTAAAACTACCTAACGGCATTAACTACAATTATTTCTGATGAGATTATGCTTAACCAAGGAAAAATTGTAGCCTAATCAGCTTTGCAATTTTCTACAAGTACAGCTCTCTGTAGATGAAAGATCATTACTACTAACTAGACTGGCACGTATTTGAAAAGAGTGCACATTTACAGAATTATATGAGTTCTGAGTATCAGAATCCAGAATGTTCCCAGAAAAGAGAAATAGAGAATAAGAAGAAATGATTAAAATTGCTGTATTAATGAAGATGCTCATTACATTATATATAATCACAAACATACAGAAACAGTCTTAAAGCTCAATAGCAGAGGAATGGTTGTGTTGATAGTGTGAAATATTGCAAAATATATTCAGTGACATAGGAAAATGTTCACTATATAACAAGTGGGAGAAAATGTAGAACTGGATGTACAGTAGATATCACACATGTAAATAAAAAAGCATATTGCATACGCATATGAATGTATATGTGCATACCTATAGAAACACATCTAGAAGAAAATACTCCCAAATATATTAAATACTGCAGGTTTACTGAAAATTTTACTTTTTTTCTGTATTGTTACATTTTTGTACTAAACTGAAAGAAAAAAAAAAAAACCTTCATCTTAAACATTACAGTGGGAGGGATTTCACTACAAAAAAGAAAATTTATATAATTTCTAAAAATAGGGAGGCAGAACTAGCTAATTTAGATAATCTCTCTTTAAAAATTTATAGTAAGTTAATGTCAAGAACCAGTTATGCTCTCAAGTTTCTTTTGGGTCTTAATGATCCTTTGATTCAACTGGAGTAAGGGCAGCATAGGACTAAACACGTGCAGGAGGCTCACCTTGATCACTGTTATAGTGCAAATGCACAGTAATTGGAGTGAAATAAATAAGAGAAAAGGGAATGAGAGTAATGGTAATACAATATTTATAAGAGGCTTGATCCATCAATTCCCAGAACTCCCCAGTGATTTAATCTCTTGGTCTGTAGTATCTGCATCCATACAGATGAGTGTCAAGAGCCTGCAGAGAGGTGATGGCAGGAATCCAGCCCACGGATAGTATGTAAGAATCTCTTACATACATGATTTCTTCCAAGGCATTAAATCCTTTTAACTGCTATAGTAGCATTGCTATTTTTACTCCAGTGTTTAACTTATATGAAGGGAGTGATTTATATGCCCTTAGATAACATGGCCCTTATTAAACTATTCATTCTCTATCAATGTCAACAGAAGACTTCCATAACAATATAGTGACATATAATAATTAACATGGTTCAGACATACACAACTGGACACCTCAAAAGAATTATGATATCATCAATGATGCTACCAGAGCGCCTGCTCCCCTCTCACATTAGACAGCAGATGTTCAAATAATACCACATAGATTTTCTTAAGCTATATCCTGAGATCTGTCAAGGTTTTCACCATGGTTAAATCAGAACTATCACAACTTTTTCTTTTTGTTAAAAACAATTCCCTACTTACCTAATAGGTGCCCACCCTACATAGCTTATTTTTATGTAAAGGCAGCTTGTCCTCTTAAAGAGGTGGGGTTTGTCTGCTGCTGCTGCTGCTAAGTCACTTCAGTTGTGTCCGACTCTTTGTGACCCCAGAGACAGCAGCCCACCAGGCTCCCCTGCCCCTGGGATTCTCCAGGCAAGAACACTGGAGTGGGTTGCCATTTCCTTCTCCAATGCATGAAAGTGAAAAGTGAAAGTGAAGTCGCTCAGTTGTGTCTGACTCTTCACGACCCCATGGACTTCAACTATACTTCAATTTTAAAAAGTAAAAAAATATAAAAGCAGTTTTAGGAGGAAAAATAAAATGCAGTTTTAAGGAAAGATTTAACAAACGTTTTGAAATTTTGAATACAGGTCAGATAGCTTAGAGAAGAAAATCATAAGAATATTTATTCATCTTCCAAACCTTTGTTGAGTTCCCTTGTGCCCAAAGCACTATTCTGAGTGCAGAGGCTGTAGGAGCCCTGCTCTCAGGGAACTTACATTGGACTCATATTCTTGATCCTGATCTCAAAGCTCTTTTTAATTTGATCACATATTTCTCTCACCAAACAGGCTAATCTGTACAATTTACAAAGAGACACCCACGTCTGATAAATATGCCTGTTTTTTTCCCCCACCTAGATTCATCTATCATCTATAATCTTTCTTAAAGATTTATCCATATTAAACCTTTATTCATATTACAAAGAAAACCAGCAGATCTTTATGTGTCTTTCAGCGGGCAACTTGCATAAGAAGATTTGCTTTATGTTTTTTATTGTATAAATGTAACATATTTGAGATATAATTGCATAATATAACTGGCAGTATTTCAATTTTTTTTCCTTGGGTCCTCCAGAAAGAGAAAAATTCTGAGATTCAGAGATGATACGCTAGTTATATTTCAATTTAATTTTAGGCATTTCTATTAACATTCAGCATTTATCATACTATGATTCAAGTGAATGATTTAGAAAAATACCTATATAATATCCAACAAACATATATTAGTCTATGACTACAGGGTAAATCAGGAAGAACTCTAACTTCTCATTTTATCCACTAGGATGCTGCAGAAATTATGTGCTGCACATGTACTGCAACCTTTAGCAGGAAAAGCCTTAGATAACCCATTTCGTAATTAAGGCTGAATACAAAACATGTTTCTATGTTTCCAAAGCATGCTTGCCAGAGTCCAGCCTCTTCTGCCTAATATGAACCCTCTTAGTGTCACATGACTGTATCCTATTCCAGCCACAGCTGACAAACCAGGACCAGATAACTGATTTAGGGGCAGCTAATCATGAAAGACATTCTTAGAGGTCTGGTTCAAAACATGCCAATCCATCCTTCAGGAGCTGGGAAGATGAGAAACTGATGACATAATGTGGGAGATCAGGTTCGCTGGGGTCATACTCAAGCCTAAGTTTGTGACGAAGGACAGATCACTAAAGAGAAAAAAAAGACAGCACAAAGGGCTGAAAAGGCAGAAGCCAGCGGGATGTAGAGATTGCCTCTGAGAGAAAAGATGGTTCCCGATCTTTTCCAGTTGACACCAGTTTCCATGAGCTCTTTCCAATGATTGGCTTTGTGTTTCCTGAGACTGGCTATTGTACCCTCATAACAAATCTCTTAAGTTAGCCTGAGTCTCACTTGCAACCAAATAAATCCTGGCCGAGAGAAATAGCCTTTCATGGATCTGCACTTAGTTTTTACCACAACAGGAAAAGGGCAAAAGCCAGTCACAGGTGACAGACTCAATTCCGCTTACATCTCTGAAGGATCATCCTAACCGTAAGGCAATTTGGGGCACTGGTTCTTATGTCATTAATTTTTAATGGCATGGTGGTATTTAATAATTTTTACAACCTTCTAAATATAAAATCATATGAGGGTTAACATAGTACTGAACTGATCTTTTCCAACTTTCAACTTCTAAATAGTTTTTGATGATGCTCATAATATCTACTTACCTCTCCTCTTCCCTGTTCTCTATCAAAGGCATTGGAAACAAGCACCCAAGCAAACCACAGTAAGAGTCCTCTGGCTTGCCATGGTTCTGATACTCTTCTGTATCAAAATGTTGTTTTCTGGCCATTTTTCCTAGTGCATTTTGCTCCTAAAGTAGCATATTCTGAGAACTTTTCCCTTTATTCTCCATCTAATTAGTCATTGATTCTCCTTAAAGTGAATGGCTGAGAAAACCTATTTTGTCCTGTGTTTTAAAGATTTGATCAAAGTATTTTTCACTACTTGGTCATCTTTATCACACAGTTCCTATAGCAAATACAAGTCTTCTGTATTTGTTCTGTTCTTGTTGGGAATGGGGTCTATAAAAATTATTGTTACCACCTCAAAGCTTTATTCTTTATAATGTAAAGAAAACATCATTTTCAGCCAATGCAAATGCTTTAATTCAAAAGATTTATTAAAATGACAAAGCAGCTATTGTTCAGTTATGCTTTGAGCCATCTAAAGCACTTTACTTTGTCTGTGATTGGCCAATTTCAGGAAAAATGAAAAATTTTGGACAGTTAGAAGGGGAAATATTGATATGATTAAAAGCTAGAGAAGAATAGAAAAGACAAAAAGTATAGGAGAAAGGACATCAAGATACAGCCTTTAAGTATTGGGTTGGTTAATAATTTCATTTGGGTTTTTCCAAGGGCTGTAACTTCCCAGGTGTCTCAGAATTCAACCTTCCCAGTGGGAAAAGAATCCACTTGCAATGCAGGAGACATAGGTGATATGGGTTTAATGCCTGGGTCAGGAAGACCCCCTGGAGGAGGAAACGGCAACCCACTCCAGTATTCTTGCCTGGAGAATCCCACGGACAGAGGAGCCTGCCCGGCTAGGGCCTATGGGGTCTCAAAGAGTTGGACACAGCTGAAGCAACTGAGCATGCATGCGTGTAATGGAAAAACCCAAGTGAGTTTTTTGGTCAACCCAATATATAAATGGCTATACATTACCAAGCATGGAAATGACAAATAGAACTACTAAGAAAGTGTTCTTTGTAGGAACAATACCAGCAACAAACATTTCAGTGCCACATCCTTTTCTAAATGTTTACCTGAATTTACTAATGTAGTATTACTCTAAGTTTATACAAGATGGAATTGAGGCACAGAGACAGAAAGTCACTTATCTGAGGTTACACAGCTGGGACATTGAAGAGACGGAATTTGAAAGTGGCTCTGGCCCTGCAGCCAGAACCCACGATCACAGGAAGTTTGCCCTTTCTGTAAATATTCTGACCAGATTTTAAATCAGTTGTACATTACAACCATCTCAAGAGCATCTCAAAGCATAGCTACACCTAGGCTCCACCCCTGGAGATTCTCACACAATAGTTCTGTGTGGTAGATATTTTTTAAATGTATTTTTAAAGTGCCTAGGTGATTTCAGATGCAGAGAGGCAAAACCACTAAGCCCCGGTCACCTTTTTCAGTGGTTGAGACAGGAGCAGAATCCAAGGGTCTTGACTTTTTCCTGTATGTTACAGTAGCTCCTATCTATAGCAAATTGAGGGATAAAATAGGTTTTTACTCTGGAGTGACAAGTTTGAATTTGAGAAACAAAAAATCATTGGTTCAATGGAGATCATGAAACACAAGGATGGTATTTCTTTTAGTGGTTATTAAAATGAAGATGAATTCTCAAATTTTTGAAATAAACAATATGTTAATGAGAAACTGATGAACATTTTCAAAGTTCCTTTATTAGGCATTGCAACACTAACATAATTTAGACACCAGAGATCTTTGCTATACAATTTAAACTCTCAATATAATACAGAGTCTTCCTCAGAATCAAGGCAAAAAAGCTTTTAAAGAAGTGATAAAGGGGATGGTTTAGTAAATACTAGATAACTAGATCTCTGGGGAAGAAAGCTTTATTTGTAGTGTCTACCAAATCATGATGCCAATAACCCACCATTGCTAGTTTCAAGCTACCAATGTAATGGGCATTACTAAATGTAGAACTGGAAAGAATACTCAGCAGCATAGCATTATATAGCACTTCCTTCATATACACACATAGTTGTAAAAGCCCTCAAGAGCACAGATAATAGGAAAATGTAGTTAAAGAAATTATAACGTAGTGAATTTTGAGCATTTATTACCTTTGTCTTAAATAGAATTCATTTGGTGTATGTTTCTATAATTTAAATTTTAACGATGCTATATTTAATAACTGGCTTGCCAAATTCCTGAAAATGTAATAACCACCTCTTGCAAGCACACCACTGAAAAGGCATCAATTCAATCACACATTTTTCTTGGAGAAAGGCAATATTTAATTTGATAAATTGAATAAAGGGGAGGAAACAAACATTCTTAATTTATTCAGTTTTCTCAGGAATGAAAACTTCTGATTAATCCTCCAGCATAAATCCAACCTTCATTTTGAGCAACAGAACACAACGGTTAAGCATGTGGGCCCTCCTGGAGAAGGGAATGGCAACCTACTCCAGTATTCTTACCTGGGAAATCCCAAGGAGAGAAGAAGCCAGTCCATGTGGACTGTAATTAGTTGCTATACTCATTGAAAAATTCAAAGTTTAAGAAAAGAATAGCCATGGTGTCTGCTGTTGGTTGAATATTGTTTGTATAATGAAAGAAGCTCCGTGACTATAAAGAGAAGATGTGTAATTTTATTTAAATTGTCAATTATCTTATATAGATAAATGGAATGATGAAAGAAGAAATGAAGAAAGAAAAGGACAGAGGGAGTGCAGAAAAGGAAAAAAGGAAAGGAGGGAAGGCTGGGAAATTCTTTCCTTTTTTTAAGGAAGCATCTCTTTAAATATAGAATTATAACTGAAATTGGTCTTAGTTCTGTTTTTGTGGATGTGCTCCAAAGGTAAGGGAAACAAAAGGAAAATTAAACAAATGGGCATATATCAAACTAATACAACAAAGGAAAACATCATCAAAAGAAAAAAGCAACCCGCTGAATGGGAGACCATATTTGCAAATTGTATATTCAATAAGAGGTTAATATCCAAAATATACAAAGCACTCATACAACTCAACAACAACAAAAACAACCCAGTTAGAAAATAGGCAGAGGATTTTCCAGCAGTGAAGGAGATGAAGAGCAGTGGTCCTCAACTGGGCATGATTTTGCTCCTCAGAGGCTATTTAGCAATGTCTACACATTTTTATATGTTCAAGCTGGCTTTAGAAAAGGTAGAGGAACCAGAGATCAAATTGCCAACATCTACTAGATCATGGAAAAAGCAAGAGAGTTCCAGAAAAATATCTATTTCTGCTTTATTGACTACGCCAAAGCCTTTGACTGTGTGGATCACAATAAACTATGGAAAATTGTTCAAGACATGGGAATACCAGACCACCTGACCTGCCTCTTGAGAAACCTGTTATGCAGGTCAGGAAGCAACAGTTAGAACTGGACATGGAACAACAGACTGGTTCCGAGTAGGAAAAGAAGTACGTCAAGGCTGTATGTTGTCACCCTGCTTATTTAACTTCTATGCAGAGTACATCATGAGAAACACTGGGCTGGAAGAAGCAAAAGCTGGAATCAAGATTGCCAGGAGAAATATCACTAACCTCAGATATGCAGATGATACCACCCTTATGGCAGAAAGTGAAGAGGAACTAAAAAGCCTCTTGATGTAAGTGAAAGAGGAGAGTGAAAAAGTTGGCTTAAAGCTCAACATTCAGAAAATGAAGATCATGGCATCCAGTCCCATCACTTCATGGGAAATAGATGGGGAAACAGTGGAAACAGTGTCAGACTTTATTTTTAGGGGCTCCAAAATCACCACAGATGGTGATTGCAGCCATGAAATTAAAAGACACTTACTCCTTGGAAGGAAAGTTATGACCAACTTAGATAGCATATTCAAAAGCAGAGACATTACTTTGCCAACAAAGATCCATCTAGTCAAGGCTATGGTTTTTCCAGTGGTCATGTATGGATGTGAGAGTTGGACTGTGAAGAAAGCTGAGCACCGAAGAATTGATGCTTTTGAACTGTGTTGTTGGAAAAGACTCTTGACAGTCCCTTGCACTTCAAGGAGATCCAACCAGTCCATCCCAAAGGAGATCAGCCCTGGGTGTTCTTTGGAAGGAATGATGCTAAAGCTGAAATTCCAGTACTTTGGACACCTCATGTGAAGAGTTGACTCATTGGAAAAGACCCTGATGCTGGGAGGAATTGGGGGCAGGGGGAGAAGGGGACGATAGAGGATAAGATGGCTGGATGGCATCACTAACTCAATGGATATGAGTTTGGGTGAATTCCGGGAGTTGGTAATGGACAGGGAGGCCTGGTGGGCTGTGATTCATGAGGTCGCAAAGAGCTGGACACGACTGAGTGACTGAACTGAACTGAACTGAGACATTTTTAGTTGTCACAGCTGGGATGGAGGAAAGAACTACCAGCATGTAATATGTACAGGTCAGAGATGCTGCTAAACATCCTAGGATATACAGGATAGTCCTCTGTAAGAGAATTATTTGACTCAAAATGCCAATGGTGCCCAGGTTGAGAAACTATAGACTACAGAAATATTTAGGAAGCAACATGGACTTCACTTTAGATATTAACTTTAAGTTCAATGCCAGATTTATTCAAATAAAATGACATGACCACCAGAAAAACATGTGTCAGTAACTGCTTTAGAGATCACAAAATTGAAATAAACAGGTGCAAATCAAAGCAGTCATTAAATATTTATGTATATTTACTAAAGTGTTTAGAAGGGATGAGAGCTGTAAACTACATTCCCAGCTTGACAGAAATACACAGTGACTAAATCTAGCATTGTCTTCAAAAGAGGTATGCACTTCACTCCGGTAATAGTCAGCAGGATCTAAATTTAGGTTATACTCTTAGTGCATTAAAATAGCATCAAGAAGCTCAGGAGGTCTAAAACCATCACACTCCAAGTTTCTGTCTATACAGTTAATAGCTACTTGCCAGAGATCCCTGTTGCCTGTTTGATTACTGTCTATTAAAAACATATTATTTGCAAACTTCTCCCATAAACCAGGAAATGGAGTTAAAGGACTGATTCTACATAAAATAATTGGAACATAAATATCATGATGTAAAGCATTCATAGAGAATATACCTTAACTTTCAAAGCTTTGTGAGAAACTCTGTGAGGCTTTTTTACTGGTTACCATGAAAGTAAAAATGCTTTCTTTCAGAGTTCCAGTATCACAGTGGTAAACGAGTAAAGCAAACAAACAAAAAAAAAGCAACAATTTTTAGTTGAACAGAAGATCTATAATATTAATTGCCTGTAATCTGACTTGGATAAAATTTGAACTGGGGAAGGGCTGAGACAAGCCTACTATTGAAAATGGGAAGTGATTAAGATTGTGTCTTGGTACCTTAATTTATCTGTTTATTCTCTTTTCTATTGAAACAAACAAAAACCAGATGGACTAACTCAAAGATATTTCTTTTTTTTTTCACTCCACTTTAAAGGACCTGCTAAAATGTAGTTTTCTATTTTTAAAAAATTGCTTCATTTTCTGAAATTGTAGCTCAAAATATATTCCTTGTAGTAAAGTACTCTCAACTGTTCCAATCTAGAATCACCTAAGCAGATGCATACCACTGGAAGAACAAACCTAGAAAGTGTTCAGAATTAATGTCCTACAGCAAGGCAGATGAGGATTTTTTTCTTCTAAGGAGCTATGAGTCAAGAATAAAAAGAAATCAGGGGTTTCACAAAGTAAAATTAAATGATGCTAGATTTCTCTCTTAAGCAAAGTATATATAATACCCCCTCTTGTGGCCAGGTTCTTTTCCGTGTTAGATACATTAGATACAAAAGTATCTGCTTGAATCCCTGTCCTCACACTTGCGCTATCCTCTTCATGCTTACACACACATCCCTGTGACTAGGTAAACTTTTTAAGCTAAGTACACGGCTACCTGGAGAAAAGGCTACCTTCCCTAGCCTGTCTTGCAGCTAGGTGTGGCCATGGTACAAAAGTCCAGACCAAGTGAGATTTCTGGGTATTTCCATAACGGGAGAGGAAGTCACTCTGCTTCTCTCTTCCCGCTGTCTGGGATATGGATATATTGACCGATGCCCCAGTGGCCACAGAGGACATCAAGGTGCAAGCTGTGTGTTGTGGGTGTCAGAGTAAAAGAAAGGGGGAGCCTGGTTTCTTGACACCATGGATACTGTACCAGACATGGATGACCTACAAGCTATGATTAAGTTAACAAGAGATATATTTCTATTTTTCTTTAACCACTGCTATTTTGTCTAAAACATGATTTTAATTTAAACCAATAGAGTATTTTCAAAACTTTTCTGACCAGCTGTATTCTCTCTCTGAAAGTAGTTTAGGGTATGTGTTTTTAAGGAACACTTCCAATTGCACATTCTTATAGAAACTACTCTCTACATTAAACTAAGACTTGTTGTCTATGCGTTTCCATGTGACCTTGAGCTCTAATAATATTGCGTATAAAAAGTTACTAATTTGAATATATCCTACACTCCCACAACTGTAGGATAAATTATGTAAGATTAGAAATTGTTCTTTCTATCTGTTTTTATTCTCAATATGTTGAAAGATTTAATAGATGCTCATATATCAGTCTTCCGTAGTTAAATATACAGAACGTGGAAGAAATTGAACAACAAGAACAGGAAAGGAAGCAGAGACAGAAAAGGAGAAAGGGAGAGAGAGGACCAAAATCAGAGAAGGTATTTTCTTTCACCAAAACAATGTGAAACTAGAAATCACTCACAGAAAGAAAAACAGGAAAAGAACAAACACACGGAGACTAAGCAACAATCTACTAAAAACCCAATAAGTAACAATGAAATCCAATAAAGTTATCAGAAAATAACTCTAGACAAATTAAGATGAAAAGACAACCTTTCAAAATCTACGGTATGCAGCCAAGGTGATTCTAAAAGGGAAATTCACAGTGATGAGGTCCTTCTACAAGAAACAAGAAAATCTCACAGAATCTAAACTACCCTCTAAAAGAATTAGAAAAAGAAGAAGGATGGAAACAATAAAGACCAGAGAGGAGACAGTTAAACTAGAGACAGAAAACAACAATCAATAAAACCAAGAGCTGCTTTTTTGAAAAGATAAACAAAACTGAGCCAAGCCTTACCAAGAAGTTTAGAGGAGGGCCCAAATAAACAAAACAAGAAACGAAAGAGGAGAAATAATCACTGATGTCACAGAAATACATAAAATTACAAGAGAATAGTATGAACAGATATACGCCAACAAACTGGACAACCTAGAAGATATGGACAAGTTTCTAGAAACATTCAGGGTGCCAAAATTGAATCAAGGAGAAACAGAAAATTTGAACAGACTGATTTACTAGAAGTGAAATAGAATCTGTAAAAAAAACCTCCCTGCAAACAAGTTCATGACTGACTAACAGCTTCACTGGTGAATTCTATCAAGCATAGAAATAATTTATATTTATTACAAAAAACCTGAAGAGGAGAGAACACTCTCAGATTCATTCTATGAAGCTACCATCACCTTGATACTGAAATCAAAGACACTACCAAAATAAATTATAGGTCAAGATCTTTGATAAATGTAGATGCAACAGTCTTCAACAAAACCTTAGTGAACTGAATCCAAAAATACATAAAAAGGATCATATATCATGATCAAGTTGGGAGTCATTCCAGGGTCACACAAGGATAGTTCAACATACGCAAATCAATCATTGTGATACATCACATTAATAAAAGGAAAGACAAAACCGCATGAACATCTCAAGAGATGCAGAAAAGAACATTTGACAAAAATTCAATGTCCATTCATGATAAAAACTCTCATCAAAGTGGATATAGAGGGAACATATCTCGACATAATAAAAGTCATTGTACAACAAATCCATAGCCAATATAATATTCACAAGCATTTAAAAATAAAACATCCATTGTTGACAAAAAATCTTAGTAAACTATAGGTAGATGAAAGTTCCTTAACTTGAAAAAACATTATAATTAAAACAGTATGGTACTAGCATAAAAAGATACACACAGACTAATAAACCAGAGTAGAAAGGCCAGAAATAAAACCACACATATAAAGGCAAATAATCTATGACAAAGGCACCAAGAATACACAATGGGAAAAGAATAGTCTCTTTAATAAACAGTATTGAGAAAACTAAATATCCACACATGCAAAAAATGAAGTTGGACCTTTACATTGTATATAAAAAAAGTCAACTGAAAAAGAATTAAAGATTTAAACATAAGACTTGAAACCATAAAACTCCAAGAAGAAAATGAAAAGCTACTTGATATAGGCCTTGACAATGATTTTTCTGGATGACATCAAAATCATGGGCACCAAAAGTTAAAATAAGTGGGACTATATCAAAATGAAAAGCAAAGCAAAGAAAATAACAAAATGGAAAAGGTAACCTACAGAATGGAAGAAAATATTTGCAAACCATATATCTGATAAGAGGTTAATATTAAAAAAATATGTTAAGTTGCTCAGTCGTGTCCAACTCTTCGCGACCCTATGGACTGTAGCCACCAGGCTCCTCCGTCCATGGGATTCTCCAGGCAAGAATACTGGAGTGGGTTGCCATTTCCTTCTCCAAAAAATATATAAGGAACTTCTATAACTCAATAGCAAAGAAACAAATAACCTGAATTAAACATGAGTAAAGAGTTGAATAGATATTAAAACAAACAAACAAACATACAAATGGCCAACAGACACATGAAAAGAAGCTCAACAGCATTAACCATCAGGGAAATGCAAATTAAAACCACAACAATACTAGCTAATATCTGTTAGAATGGTTATTTTCAAAAAGATAAGAAGTAAATATTGGTGAGGATGTGGAGAAAAGGGAACCCTTGTACACTGGAGGTGGGAAGGTAAACTGGTATAACCATTATGGAAATTAATATAGAGATATCTCAAAAAGTTAAAAATAAAACATGATTCAGCAGTCCCATTTCCGAGTATATAACCAAAGGAAATTAAACCAGTAAAGTGAGTATCTTAAAGAGACATTTGCACTCCCATTTTATTTCAGCATTATTCACAAATGCCAAGATATAGAAACTACTTAAGTGTCCATCAGCGGCTGGATGGATAAAGAAAATGTGGTATGTGTGTGCGCTAAGTCGCGTCAGTCGTGTCTGACTCTTTGGGACCTGATGGACGGTAGCCTACCAGGCTCCCTTGTCCATGGGATTCTCCAGGCAAGAATACTGGAGTGGGTTGCCATGCCCTCCTCCAGGGGATCTTCCTGACCCAGGGATCGAACCCACATTTCTTAAGTCTCCTGCATTAGCAGGTGGGTTCTTTACCACGAGCACCACCTAAGAAACACCATATGTATATATATACATATACACAATGGAAAATCATTCAACAAAAAAAGAAGGAAATCCTGCTCTTTGTGACAACATGGATGAACTTGGAGGACATGTTTCTAAGTGAAATAAACAGAGAATGCAGACACTGCATGATCTCATTTATACATGGGAATCTAAAAAAGTCTGTCTCATAGAACCAGAGAATAGAATCATGATTACCAAGGGCCGGGGAGTGGGAAAAATAGGGATGCTGCTGCTGCTGCTGCTAAGTCACTTCAGTCATGTCTGACTCTGCAAACCCATAGACAGCAGCTCACCAGGCTCCCCATCCATGGGATTCTCCAGGCAAGAGTACCAGAGTGGGTTGCCATTGCCTTCTCCAATGCATGAAAGTGAAAAGTGAAAGGGAAGTCGCTCAGTCATGTCTGACTCTTTGCAGCCCCATGGACTGCAGCCTACCAGGTTCATCTGTCCATGGGATTTTCCAGGCAAGAGTACTGGAGTGGGTTGCCATTGATACATTGGTCAAAATATACAAACTTTCAGTAATAAGATGAATAAGTTCTGGGAATCTAATATATAATGTGGTGATCAGCATGCTCTATAAAAGTCTAGCAGTACCAAATTTGGTAAGGATGTAGAAAAACTAGGATTCTCAAACACTAAATTGTTTGATTTGGAAACTTTTGAGGAAATCTTGTATTGTGGAACTATGCATACCTTTTGATCAAGTAATTCTACTCTGAGGGTATGTGCATGTATTAAAATATAAGTCTGTGTGTACATATGCATGTGTATATATCAATCTAACAGAGACTTTTTTTCTTTATAGTAGTATTATTTCTAATAGTTTCAACCTGGAAACAACTCAAATATTTCTCAATAGATAAATTTTGGTATATATGGAACGTGGAATACTCTTCAGAAACAAAGATGACTATATAACTATATACAACATCAATTATAACTATATACAACATCTCAGAAAAGCCTGATATTAAAAATATGATTCTATTTATAAAATTAAAAAACAGGCATCATTGAACTATATCATGAGACGTCATATGGCAGTTATCTTTGGGAAGGAGGGGGTGGTTATTGGTTCAAGATGAGCCCAAGGAGGCCTTCTGGGTGCTGATAACATTCTATTTCTTGGTTTGGGGAGCAGTTACTTAACTGTATTAACTGTTGTAATTCATTAAGATAAACACTTTTTGAACTCTTCTGAGCTATGTGATACCTCAATAATTTTTATTTGAAATATTCATCTTTTGTTAATATTCTTCCTTTGTTTCCCTTCATCTATCCTGCTTTTTACTTTGGAGTGTTAAATATTAAAACCTTAGGTCTTGAGGTCCTGTGAGAAGAGAAACTGCTATAATTATTAAAAGTAGTAAGTAATGTTACAAGTATGTAGCAGTGTAGACATTTTCATATTTAGTATCTCAACAATCATTACAACCCTATGAGAGATAAGAAGCAATAAATGCTTTTTTTAAATTGATGGATAAACTGTGACTCAGAGGTAGTTAAATTTTGTTCCCTAGTTCATATATTTAGAAGGTGGCAGAGTTCAGCGTAAGACTTTGGTTCTTAATCACAAGATTGTTGCTCTTTCTACTCCACATGTAGTCATTTAAAACAATAACATGAATAAATAATCTATGATTCAAATAACTGTATTTTTTATTTGAATCTCACTAGACTCATTTTAAGTCTTCAAAACTACCATTGCTATTCTCTCCCAAACCTCTTCGTTTTAAAAAAATAAATAAATGCATTTATTGAGGTCAACAACAGATGGATAACATCTTCTACTTATTTATATTTTTCCACATCAATTAATGTATATGAAATATGTCATACCTTCTTAAATATAGATATTTCAAATGTGGATAGGTTTGTTTTAGATACTCTCTTAAAACTAAACTGTGGTTATATGTCTGATCTGTTCAGGGGCTTCATGTTCTAAAGTTCTCTACTTGATTTTTCTAGTCTTCAGGAAAAGAAGAACTACTAGTCTCCTAACTAGTGGTTATACAAATAGAAGAATGTAAGACAAAGAAATATTTTCGATTATGGTTAGATAAGTAGATTAGAATATTTTGCTAATACAACAATGAATATGATCACTCTGTATAGTTAAAATATTCTTTGATCACCAAATAATACTGCTCTAACTTCCAGCAGGTATTTTTAAGTTGCATACCTTTGATCAAAATGAGTATCAGGGAAACGAGTTCATATGACTTAACTGAATTCATATACACCATTGGAAAAAACATAAACAGGAGGTTTATAAAACTGATAATGTGTTAAGAGTCTCACCCTTGAATGTGGGAAATGGTTGCTGTTCCATTTTTGCTGATAGTGTACACTGCTACAAACTTTATGGAACAAAGTTTGGCAAGTGGTATTAACAGCCTAACATGGACATTCCCTAAGGCCTTAGCTCAATTTACAGCAGTTATACAAGGAAAGTAACTAGTGACACACAAAGCTTTACCTACGAGGATATTTGCTATAGCATAATTTATAATGATGAAAAATTTACTGTAACATAAATGCCAAATAATAAAAGAATATTAAATCACTCATAGTATATTAACAAAATGGCACACTCTGGAGCCGTTAAAAATGAAGAATTGCTGTGAAATGATACTTGGCTGGGCAAATTAGTAACACTCAAATACCAACCTCAACCAGTCACCTTTTACCTGTGATGCTATCAAAGGACATGGATAAATACATGACAAGGTCAAACAAAGGCATCATGGTAAAGTTCCTGGAACTTTTAGTACTTCGATGACAGCAGAAAGGGTTCTGACATATTTTTCCTGCACTAGCAGGAGCTGACTTGACACCCCTCTCTTCCCTCTTGTGACCCCACTCCCTATAAGCAGATTTAGAACAGAATTTCTCAATGTCTGCCCCACTTTATTGGATGATTTTTTTCCCTCTATTTCCACGTACAAGGTTAATATGATTTGTTAGATCTTTCTGTCCTTCTCCTTGTTTCTTTCTATTTCCTACTATTCTTGTAACTACAAAGAAAACATCCTTTATTTTTTAACTTTTGATTCCTTGTATTCTGATTCCAAATCCAAGCAATAGTTTTCATGTTCCTTTACCACATTCTGAAGCATTCCTATTTTCTCACTGTGGTTTAACTCTATGTCTGAACAAGCCTATT
The DNA here is from genome assembly GCA_006410875.1 of Neotragus pygmaeus. NCBI lineage: Eukaryota > Metazoa > Chordata > Mammalia > Artiodactyla > Bovidae > Neotragus > Neotragus pygmaeus. Next base: position 122,782 of record SJYV01054925.1, read on the forward strand.
TATTAGAATTTAGATGGATTACAGAACAGATCTGTATAGTCTCTTTTTTAGCCCTTAAGATTTGTGATAATTTCACTGAGTTTCTATTCCTCCTCAACTCAAGAAGAAAATATTCCCACATTTGGAGGAGGTCCCCAGTCCCATTACCTATTTTTTTCATATCATTAACTCCACTGCCCCCATGAGGTTGAATCAATGCTCTGGGTCTCTGAAGTTCATAGCCAAGGTCAGAGCTCATGTGCTGGAGGCTATGGGCCCATGATCAGGAAGGAAACTCCTCTCTACAGTGGTAGAGAGCAACCAGCTGCTGGAGCAGCAGGCTTCAGTGCAGAATCAGCTGCCTTCTCTCACATTCTCTCTTTTTGAATGTCTTTCAATGACTTAAAATGTAAAACAAAAAATGACAAATAATTGAGACTAAAAGTATCTTCCAAATAGTAAGTGCAAAAATATCCCATTTTCGTCTTAAAAAAAAAAAAAATGTCACCCATAGCCACACACAGAATGAGATGGGAAGCACCAGCCACTAACGGCAACCACCTGTGAGCGGTAGAAGCCGCATGGCTGGAGTAGTTGCTTCAGTTTAATTTTTCCTATCTTTTCATTTCTCTATTTCTCACATGGTTTGTAAAAAAAAAAAACAAACCCACAAATATTTATTACTTTACCATTAAAGAATAGTAACGTTCATTTTTTTTAATGTGGCTACCTTATCTTGAATGCCCTGAATAAACCATGTTAAGGGTCTGAGTGCCATTTACTGGTTTCCAATTTTCCCCGATTCCCCGACTTCTTCATCTTCTACTACCATTCTCATATGACACTTCTTATTTTTAATTTTAAAACAAGAAATGTTATAGATTTTAGAGTAGCACTGAGATACACACACACACACACACACACACACACACATACACACACACACATGCTACTGTGTGTAAAATAGCTAGCTAGCAGAAGCTTCTGTATAGCACAAAGAATGCATGTCGGGGCTCTGTGGTGACCTAGAAGTGTGGGATGGGGGGGTGGGGGAGGCTCAGGAGGGAGGGGATATATGTTTACTTATAGCTGAGTCACACTGTTGTGCAGCAGAAACCAACACAATATTGTAGAGCAGTTATCCCCCACTTACAAATAAAAATAAATAAATGTTCGAGATTTTGGAAAGAATAGTTTTTCATGTTTCATGAGGCAGAACCTTATGACCTTCTAATAAGAATGATAAGGCATGTATACCCTGGTTTTCAAGCCATTCACTTTCACTGTCTGCTAACAGGAGTCCCCATTAGCAGACTGAAACCATGCACAGGGCCAGGGACTATTTCTAACCATCCCAATTGCTCTGTATCACCTTTGTGCTCAGACTAGAAATAAGTCCTGGACAGATACATACTCAGAGTTCAGCAAGTTGGTGGACCATGGTTGTAGAGCTGCTTCCATTTACCCTGTTGAGGTAAACAGTTACATCTTCACTCTCTGCTTAGCAGAAAATCACAAGAAATACTATGTCACAACAAATGAGAGTCTGAGGTCACTTCAATTCACCTTCTAAGGTTCTCCCACTTTAAAATGGTAAAATAAAATATTCATGTGTTACCATTATGTGGTTGAACAAAGAAGGAGGCATTTCCTCTTACTTAAATTAATCCATGCCTGCCTACAATTGTTTATACCTACATCCATCCACCCCATACATGAATGAGGAAGGCAGAAAAAAATAACGGCCATGAAAACAATGCTTGTCAAATCACATTAGAATCGACAAGTGAGACAACTAATCGATCTTCCTAACAGCATGGACAAATAGACTGAATCACATTTCAAAGATTCAATGGCACTTTGAACAAAAAACACACTACCTACTTCAACACAGAATGACCTATTTTTCCAAAGGATGCCCAAAGATGCCCAGGGCAACCTATCCTATCCTCCCTGAGAATTTAGAAAACATAAATGAATACTGGATGCAAGTTTATTTTCTGAATTAAAATTTCAAGCACTGTAAATGGAATGGTAATACTGAAAATAATTTAACATCTTTTAAGACAATTCAAACTGTTTAACTCATTTAATATAATTATCTCTTAACATTGTGATACAGTCTCTATTTTCTTAGTGCTCCTTAGAAAGGATAAAATACCTTCCCTTTTACCATAATTTCCCCCTTGTCTATATCTAATTGAAGAGCTTTCTATCAGAAAACTTGAAAAATGGATAATTACTGCTCTGGGGCCTCTCATCAACTATGAACTTGGGAATTAGAGTTTTTGGCCTTGCTTAATGAAAAGTGGCTGAATTAAATTTTCTTCATCTAACAAGCATCTTTCTTTTTCCTTTTGGTAAAAAGTTTCCCAGAGAATCTCTCTTAATAGCTACTGGCCAAGCCCATAATTCTACAATAGAAACAATGAGATCTATTTTCCAGATCATCAATCTTCATTCTCCAGACAGATACAATTGTTTGAAGAGTTGCAATTACATTATCCCTTGGTGCTTCTTCAGCCTCCACATTTGACTGATTGCCCAGTTAACAATTAAAAGGCCAAAGGAATTCAGGATTAATTTTTATCTCTAATAATAAAAAGTTCATTGCATTGAATTTCTTGGTATCAGCATCATTGCCTTCCTAATTAAAGGTGCAATGGTATATAATCCTGCAAAAGGAGAAATGGAAGTCAATACCCATTCATGGGCGATATACTTCAAGTGAAGTAACTGCAATCATCCTGACTGTGTGGACAGCACAATCTTTCACTACCTACCAATGAGTCACTTTAAAGTATTAGGCTTAGCTTACATTGCTTAAATTTCATCTATCCTCTGATGTTAAACATAACACGTTTTTGAATAGCAACCCGTGTTTATCAAGAAATAGGTCTGGTAGATAACAAACCAAATGTAGATAACCAGTATGAACTGCACACAGCATCATCATGTGTATTGCTAAGCTGTTGGTCATCAGAGGTCAACAGGATGCAGCGCCTAGTTGCCTTCTAATAATCAGAAAGGGAGCAGAGAGTTCTTGCTCCTCACATTCCCTTCTCCTCCTCTTCAGCACTACTGTTCCCACATCTCACTGTGTCACATCGTTTCTGTTCATGTTGGCGTTTCCTTCAATGGCTCCAGCAAGAGACGCCTCTCCTCCCCTGCCAGCCTCAGAGGTTTCCGATCCCACAGGCCCCTTCTGGGACCAAGGAAGCTGAACTCCTCACTCGTAGCCAGAGCACCACTAAGGTATGGTCTTAGGGCGAAACACTGCCCCACGCTGTGAGCTTCTAGGGTACTTCATGGTCTCTGGGTTCTGAGCGGTTGGCATGGAAAAAAAATTCATGATAACACTGAAGAAATTTTAGCCTGGAAAAAGCAGGATTTACATTAGAAACTAACTTGAGAAAAGGAAGGCTCAAGATTTGGTTCCTGTTAAGTTCCCTTTTACACACATCTAGCCCTGAAGAAACAGTTAGAACTGGACATGGAACAACACACTGGTTCCAAATAGGAAAAGGAGTACGTCAAGGCTGTATATTGTCACCCTGCTTATTTAACTTCTATGCAGAGTACATCA
>SJYV01054926.1:0-12566 GCA_006410875.1 Neotragus pygmaeus
CTAAAGGCCTGAGAAACAAGAGAATTGATGGTGTAAGTTCCAGTCTGAAGGCCGCCAGGTGCAAGACCACAGAAGAGCCAATGCTTCCGTTCAAACCCAAAGGCAAGGGGGGAAAAAAAAAACAATCCCCCAGCTCAAAATCAGTAAGGCATTCCCTCTTATTCAGGGGTGGGTCAGTCCTCTGCTCTGTCAAACCTTTAACTGATTGGATAAGGCCCACCCATATTAGGGAGAATGATCTGCTTTACTCGGTCTACTGATTTAAATGCTAAACTCACCTGAAAACACCTTCAAAGAAACATCCACAGTAATGTTTAACCATATATTTGGGCATCCCATCACCCAGCTGACACATAAAATTAACAATCACAAGCACCAAAGCCAGTGTTCTTCACTGTATACCATTCTGCAACAATCTTTAACAGAATCCACAGAACCAGGGCTTACGAATTCTGAGACTCCCTCAGAGTCCTTGGAGGTACTCTGGGACTCTAGGTTTGGCAGAATACACTGACTCTATAAAGCTCTATTTTAATAAAAGGCTTTTATAAAGGCAACACTTCTCCTTTTACACCTAGGCTTTCACTGAGGTGTCCACTCACCCCCAGAAAGAAATGCTGTAACGAATACTTTTGCCTCCTTTCTCCATCTCCCTCACTTATATCTCCCTGAGTAGATTCATCAAGCTATCAGTAGGCATCTCAAGAGCAAGAGGCATCCACTATGTGTCTCGGCCCCTCAAAATAGCCTGAGCCCAGTATGTTGGGAGAAGACAGAGCTCGAGTTAGAGCTACTTGTCTCCTCATAAGACACACATCCCACCTGCGATGGGTCCTGCCAGCCCCCTGCTCTATCGGCTCCAGATTCGCGACCTAGGAGGTCAGTAATTCACAGCCTAGAAGCCAAAGCCTAGGCTTGAGGAGGGAGAGAGATGGCATGGCCATCTTCTCCAGTCTAGTTTAACAATAAAAAAGCTGATATTGTATTTTGACCTTCGTCTGGCTCCTTCAGCCAGTCTCCAATGAGGATAAAATGGTCTCTGGTGGCTCAGACAGTAAAGAATCTGCCTGCAATGTGGGAGACCTGGGTTTGATCCCTGGGTCAGGAAGATCCCCTGGAGGAGGACATGGTAACCCACTCCAGTATTCTTGCCTGGAGAATCCCCATGGGCAGAGGAGCTGATGGGCTCCTCCATGGGGTCGCAAGGAGTCAGACACAACCGAGCGACTAAGCCACACACAACATATGAATGGGATCAAACCTCTAGTATCCCAAAGGGCACTGAGAGGTCATTTGCTTTCCTGCCTTCTGGCACTACTGAATGACACCGGTAAGAGTCTTTACAAACTCCCTACAAAACAAGAGACAACACTGTCCCTTCCTGAACACCAACAGTGCCTTGCCAGACCTTTTTACTTTCTCTCTTCTTAAAAAAAAAAGAAATGATTTTTAGAAAGACCAGCCCTTTACCTGTGTCAGACTCTCAACTCTGTGGCAGCTGGGACAGTCAAAGCATCATGATAAACAGTTGAGATTCTACTGGTAGCCTTGATAAACCATGGCTCCTCGCACTCATGCTTTTCGTGTGTGTGTGTGTGTGTGTGTGTGTGTGTGTGTGTGTGTGTGTGTTCTGTCATTGAATGCAACAATATGAACGAATCTCAAAAGCATGCTAAGAGAAAGAATCCAGCCTTTAAGGGTACATTCTGTATTACTCATTTATATGACACGAGGGGTGAGGGCAAGGGAGAGCTGCAAGAGTATAGGGATCAAAATCAGATTCGGGGTTACAGGGCCCTTGAGTTCATGGTTCTGTTTTGTCCCCTTGAATCCAGGTGAGTCTGTGACATGCTCTAACCAACAACATTGCAACAGAATGGATGTCACTCCACTTCCATAATCATTAAGGTCCAGCAGTTTCTGCTTCCATGCTCTTGGGAGCCCTGAGCTGCTATGGGAGAAGTCCAGCTACACTAGTGGAGAGGTCATATGGAGACCCTACCAGCAGAGGTCCCCTAGTGAGAAAGAAGTCCTGAAATGACATGTAGAAGCGCCAAGGAATCCAATCAACAAAAGAACCCAATCAACAAAGCACCAAGGAACCCAATCAACCAACCCAACCAACAAAGAAAGCCAGTGGGAAAATGAGGGGCAAGCGCCACTTATTACTTCACCCTTCCCCAGCAATCCCTAGGAGCCCAGTGCACCATCTGAAAGACTAATGCTGGAGACAACAAGTTGGGCTAGGAGCTGTGTGGTCAGCCACTTCAGCTCTGTGAGTCTCTGTGCGGGCAAGCTACAAGGTCTCCATGCTTCTGGCAGCAATCAAATCTGATGCTCTGAGTCAGGGGTCCCCAACTTCTGGGATCTAATCGCTAATGATCTGCGGTGGAGCTGATGTAATAATAGAAATAAAGTATACAATAAACGTAATGTGCTTCAATCATTTGGAAACCATCTCCCCCTCCCTAGTCCATGAAAAACTGTCTTCTATGAAACCAGCCCCTGGTGCCTAAAAGGTTGGGGACCGCTGCTCGACGTAACTGGATTCATAATAAAGAATGAGTCAGGTGACACCTCGGCCACCTGCAAGCCTCACACCCACGTGGAGTAATCAACCAGCCATCACCTTGAAATATCACTTCTCCAAATGATAGACTCTGTAGAGCCTGGGTCATTTTGAAAATAGCAGCGACCCCTTCTAAACTTGACTCAGTGACACTCACATTTTAGGTGAACTGTGTTGTACCAGCTTTTGTCAGTGGGATTGTTTGGATGTGAAGACAGGATATGATGTGCAGTGGGCTTCCCAGGTGACGCTAGTGGTAAAGAACCTATGTGTCAGTGCAGGACACATAAGAGACACAGGTTTGATCTCTAGATCAGGAAGATCCCTGGAGGAGGAAACCTACTCCAGTATTCTTGCCTGAAGAATCCCACGGACAGAGGAACCTAGTGGGCTATCGTCCACGGAGTCACAAAGAGTCGGACATGAATGAGCGATTTAGCACGCAAACATGATATGCAGTATTAATGTAAAAACATCCTGTCAGGGGATTTTACAGTAGTAATAAATCACATATCTGTGTTTCCATTTATATATACAGAAAATGCCTAAATGTGCCTTTGGAATCAATAAAATCCAGATAAGACATATGCTTTTGACATATATATCTTGTATGTGTATGTGTGTGTCTATGTGTGTACACAGACACACACATATAAGTTTTTCAGGTAGAATGTGTAACTCCCCATCAGCCAGTGGCCCAGCTGAAGCCCTAAGCTTACCTCCAAATTCCTATTTTCTGAACTGAGTCCCTCCCACATTGTTCAGTAAAATGTGGAGGTTTGGCCTGGCTGCCCTTGCCACGATTTATTCATTGGCTCTCATCTGAAATTTCCCAGTGTCTCCAGGTCTTTGATGCAAATCAACCTGGTTCTCCAGCGTCCCTCTGATGCCTCTTTACTCCCTGAGGGTCTTTAGCTGGAAAACTGCATGCAATTAAATGTAAGGCTTCCTGAATCCAACCTTTCTCAGCCCACACACAGTCTTCCTCCAGTTGGTGGAATAAAACATCCTCTCAACACTGGAAAGCTCTCCTCCGGCAAGCATGTAAAGCTTCTTCAGGGGATGGGTGATCAGCCAAGCCACACTGCAGTCGTCAGGTGTATCAAAATCATCCCAAACCTACCATTTGCCCATAAAGCATAACACAGAGACACTCGAAAAGGAAATTATTAGAAAATCGCTTTTCATCATAATTACCACAAATAACAAAGGAGAAACCAACGAAAGCAATGACTTAGAGAAGTGACTCCGTTTGGGCAATTACACAGATAAAAGCTGCATTCAGCGAGCCGCTCACACAAATTTATTGTTCCCTGCCAACACTGATTATTTAGAGCTACAGTAAATATTTCAGCATATGTTTCTAAAAACAGAATATTTTTCTTAGAAGAGAACACATCTTCAGGACACTCTCAAAATTATAGATTAATAAGGGTATCAGCACTCTTAGAGAAAGCAGGTTTGAGTAAAAATATTAATACATTTTTCTTCTTTTTAGAACAATAGAAGACTGACTGAGATACATGATGAGGACAAGAGGCATGAAGCACTAGACAGAGACTGGGAAACAATGATTTTATTTGCCTGAACCTAAATAAAATCTATACCAGAAATTTATTTTTATAAAAACAAAAAACACCTAATCAAATGTAGGACTCAGGCTATCTGGGAGCTTCCCAAGTGGCTCAGTGATAAAGAATCTGCTTGCCAATGCACAGGACATGTGGGCTGGATCCCTGGGTTGGGAAGATCTCCTGGAGGAGGAAATGGCAACCCTTATAGTATTCTTGCCTGGAGAATTCCATGGACAGTGGAGACTGGAGAGCTACAGCCCATGGGGCTGTAAAGAGTTGGACACAACTGAGCATGCATGTAGGATATTTGCTGATTGTAGTTCCTTTCCTACAGATATCAAATCAATCAATTTAAAAAAAAAACCAACTTCACCTGACACTACCTGTTTCCTTTTCTCTTACTTTCTCCAAGCACTTGACACCATTGACATGTTAGGCACCTAGGTGTTTGCTCATTATCTGCCTCCCCCGTAGAATGTAAGCCTCATGAGAGCAACAGCCTGTTTTTCCTTTCCCACCAAATCTCCAACATCTAGAACAGTAACTTAACACACAGAAGGTAGTACAGAATGAGTGTTTGATGAATGAATGAATGAATGCACTTAGAACAGTACCAGACATAACCTGATGTTACCCATTTCATTGTTTTCACCACCTTTATTATTAACTCACATGAACTGCAATTTTCCCTAGATAGTCCCTAAAATATCAGTAGCCCAAAAAAGTTCTCAACTCAATTAGAAATGCCAACTGATCTTTATACTCTCTTTGGTCACATGGTCATCTTTTACCTACAGCTAGTAGATGATTTCGTTACTTGTATATTATGATATGTCAACAACAATCTTTATAATATAGTTAAGGCCTGGCTTAAGCAACACTGTGAAACAGATTAAGTTTGGGATACTTCATCCCCTCTTTCTGTACTTTTCTCTCTTTTCTGAACTTAAATCAATTTATTTCTCCTACTGTGGAAAAGAGTTGTCTTGTAAACAAATTCAGAGTTCCCTTTTAGTTATTTAAAGTACGGTCTCTCTCAGTGTGTTTGAATTTGAGACAGGACAATAGAGATAGAGTAATTTTTAACCTGATGCTCAGAACCCCTAACTTTTGGAAACTGTTACCCTGTGGTGGGTAGGGGAGGCAAATAGGGATGGGTCTTTCCATCGCACCCGAAGTGACATTATTGGGGGGACTTTGGCCCACACTAGTTACAAAGAGCTGGACACGATTTAGCAGCTGAACAACAACAAGTTAGTGGCTTAGATCACCTCATCTTTCACTTACAGGCTCAGTCCTTCTAAACAAAGTATGAGAGGGCAGAGGACGATGATAGACCCCAAGAACACCAAAGTGCTTTCCAGTGAATGCTTTCATTCTTTCATATAAAACTCATGCAGTGAAAACAGCATGGGATTGTGAGTTAGAAAGGCCCTGCCTCAATTAAGAAACACTAATATTTCAGTGCAAAGGACCTCAGTCACACATGCATGGGATATGATTGCTAAATAAATAAATTGATAACATTTTAAAACAAAACAGACAGATCAAAAGATTTGGTAATATTTAGGAGAAAGGAGAGGAAGGGATGCAAAGAAGCAAAGTCAGTATGGTACAGCTAAAGCCTTAATATCAGCAGAAGTCTTTTTGTGGCTGTATTGCAGTTTCTCAGCAATAAAATTCTGTGAAAATGACTCTTCTAAATTGTCAAGGGCCCAAACTTTGCACTATACAAACCAAACGCCTAAGAGATTCAATAGTTGTTTGTTTTGTCTCTGGTTTTAATATCCTACAGTAATACATTTTGATTAAGTCAGTAAATTACAATGTGGAAAGAGATATCAATTTCAAAAGCAAACTCAAACACTTCATTGACTGGATGGTTACGCCTAAGCACATGGTTTCCAAAGCCTGACTTCCATCTTCACTCAGCATCAAATTAAAGGGTTTTAAAACAGTAAAAATATATGAATCCCTTTCAGAAGCAGGATGGAAGTGAATGAGGATATACATGAAATAGTTTCAGAAACAAAGACTTTTTCACTACTCAATGATATTTTTTACTTAATAAATAAGAGGTTAATGATATGTTGAATTACTGCTAAGAAATATTTATCTGTGTGATCAATTGCTTAAAAAGTGGTGCAATAAATTAATCAGTCGGGTGCTTTATTCTCATTTTTATAGTCATAATAATTTCTTAATGCACATCTGAATGTAATATATGCAGTTTAAACAAAACAACTAGACCATCACTGAGTAACACAAAAGTTTGATTTCCAGAACTAAAAAAAAAAAAACTGGCTCAGAGTAGGCAATATAAAAATATTGAATGGCACAGAAAAAGATTTTTTTTAATTTTAGAAAAAGATTTTTTTGAGTTAGTTTTACATTTACCTCCTGTGTTATTTTACTACTTTCCTGGCAAATGGCTCAGTGTAGACAGAGTATAGCATCAGGGTGAATGGAAGAAATCTCAGAGCAGCTAATTTTAATACAACAAATATCTGAGTATCTACTTTGTCCCAGGCATGATGGGAGTACAGGGGACACTTCTGTTCACTGGAAATCTCTGCTCAACTTCCCTGCTTAGCTTTATCTGTATATCACATAACTCTACATCCTGCTCCCCAGTCCAAGACCCAGACACAGCAGACTAGACTAGCAGAGAACAACCGGCTGAATAACCCACAGGCAGGGCTGGACCAACAGATTCTCCCTCCAGAACAAAAACTAACACACTGAAGCTGAGAGGTCAGTCACATGTATGCTGGTGAGTAGGCGGAGAAAGGCCGTCCTGGGAGAGAAATGGGAACCTCCGACAGGTACATGGAAGGCAGTGACTGAGGCAACACGAGGGGAGAACTACACACACAGACAGACCGGGGAGAGATGGATAAATAGAGGCAGAGCCTACAGACAGAGACGGACAGCACCAGGGAGAGAGGGAGAGAGATGACCGAGACTGACCAAGACAGGTCAGCAACAGAGTCGGACAAGAGAGACGATCAGTGGCAGGCAGCAACTCACAGAAACGGGCAGGGCGGGAGATGGGGAAAGAAGAGAAGAGAGGGTGGGAATGGAAGGGCATGGGCCAGGGGTGAGGGGCAAGGCGAGCCAACGCAGAATGCGCCAGAACTGAAGAGCCGGCAGCCCCGAGCTAGAGACCCACAGCCACATCTAGAGAGAGAGTGAGGAGAGAGCCCAAGGCCCTCAGAGTGGGTACAGGAGAGACAGACCAAGGGCCAGAGGGAGATACAGAGAAGAAAACCATAACATTCCAAGAGAAGGCACTGCTGGAGACAAGTGAGAGGCAGGCATTGAGAAGCTGGGAGAGAGAATGGCAAAGTTAATTCCTGTATCAGGACCCAGGGAACAGGGGCCACCCCAGTGGCCCACGTCACAGATCTCAACCTAAGTCAGCCTGCAGTGATGGAGACAGCTCACTGGGACACCGGCCAGTTCTCCAACTCGGCTAGCACTGGCTCACCTGACCGGAGAAAACAGGACGAGCCAGCCTTAAAAGGAAATCTCCAACCCTCCAGCCAAACATGCTCTNCAAACTCATGTCCATTGAGTCAGTGATGCCATCCAGCCATCTCATCCTCAGTCGTCCCCTTCTCCTCCTTCCCCCAATCCCTCCCAGCGTCAGAGTATTTTCCAATGAGTCAACTCTTCACATGAGGTGGCCACAGTACTGGAGTTTCAGCTTTAGCATCATTCCTTCCAAAGAAATCCCAGGGCTGATATCCTTCAGAATGGACTGGTTGGATCTCCTTGCAGTCCAAGGGATTCTCAAGAGTCTTCTCCAACACCACAGTTCAAAAGCTTCAATTCTTTGGCGCTCGCGCTCAGCCGTGTTCACAGTCCAACTCTCACATCCATACATGACCACAGGAAAAACCATAGCCTTGACTAGATGGACCTTAGTCGGCAAAGTAATGTCTCTGCTTTTGAATATGCTATCTAGGTTGGTCATAACTTTTCTTCCAAGGAGTAAGTGTCTTTTAATTTCATTGACTTCTCAGGACCATGCTAATATAGGAAGCCTTCTTAGGCATATGTGGTCACAGTGTCATCACAGATCACCAATAACATTAAGAAAGTCATTACAGTGTTCACATTTGAATGCATGTGCCTCCCCCACAGAAATGTATGCAACAGTGAACAGGTGATGTCTAATGTTTCCCTGATGTAAAGTGATATCTTTTCCATTAGGAAAAAAAGAGATGAAAAAGGGAGAAGAAAAAGAAATGAAAAAGAAAAGAGGAAAATGACGGGGAAAATGACAGAGGGGAAGAAAAGGAGGGAAAGACAGACAGACGGACAGACATAATGGAAAGAAGAGGCCAAGATAGACACTTATTTTATTGGCTTTTAGCTTTTTCATGCTGTCACTCAGTCACATCTGATTCTTTGTGACCCATGAACTGTAGCCCTCCAGGCTCCTCTTATCCATAGACTTTCTCAGACAGGAATATGGAGCAGGTTGCCACTTCCTCCTCCAGAGGATCTTTCTGACCCAGGGATTGAACCTGTGCCTCCCACAAGTCTCCTGCCCTGGTAGGTGGGTTCTTCACCGCCAAGCCACATGGGAAGCACTTTAGCCTCTCAGGTAACCCCTGGTCCCTCTTTGTGGTTGGAAAGGCACCATGGGCCTGTTCTCCTCTCTGATTCTTTGTGATGTGGAACAGTTGGAAATACTTTCATCACAGGCTGAGCTTCAGTGCAGAACTTGGCTGAGAATCACTTTTCTACTAAGAACTGTGAGGAGTTTCCAGGGAGGGCTTGTAAACTAGTTATCTCTGCTTATGACCACATCTGTAAGCACATCTGTGGTACAGAATCATGCTATGTAATAAAGAGGATCTTGAGTTCTGTGACTTTCCACCGTGTGGGCTTGGATTTCTACCACATTCAAGACATCATTTTCCTATGAAAAAGAATCAGTATATAGACGGGTGATAGCCCACCCATAGGGTAAGAAGGAGGCTTGTCTGTTTTTCATTTGGTGTCCAAGTAGGGTCAAATAGTGTAGGATTCATTTAGAAATTTTTTATAACTTCTAATATGAGCCCATTCCCGAGGCACTGAAGATGCAGAATGCCTCCCATGTGTCAGATTCAGCAACAACCCATAATATTTTATATCATCTCAGGGGAATATCATTCACCCATTGAACTTGGCACCCTGGTTATCATTTCCCAGAGGGTCAAAATGGTCCAAGTTCAGGAAACTAGGAAATGAAGAAACTCAGCTTCAAAACCAGATTGGAAGGATTTCTGAGTCCAAGGTCTGCTTATCAGCAGCAGGAGAGGGGACTTCTCAGGTGACCATTACCATCTAATTAAGGGGACACCTTTGTACCTGGAAGAAGTGATATTTGCAATGGTTTTTTACCTTTGAAATATCTGCTCTGCCCAATCTCCCAAAGTCTGTAGCCATCTACCACCCTCCAAAGAATATGAAAAAAATCATACATCACATAGGATATTTCTAAAGCACAAGACAGGGTAGATAAGGTTAGAAGCAAAGAATGCCTGTAACTGGACAACTCTCACAAAGATTACTCAAGATGACTATGCGCAAAAGAGGAAGATCGTCAGTAGAAGGTTTTTGTTTGCGCTCACGGGGCTGAAGAAATTGGAAATAAATGTGGTCACTCTTAAGGAATCTGAGCCTCAAAGCTGTAGTTTAGTGTTCCTAGGAATCTGATATCTACAGGCATCTGCTCAGAACAACCTGCTCAGTGACCTTTGACTTCATCCCTGCTTTTAGTAAATATGGGAAGAGGATGATTTAAAGGAGCTTGAAAAAAAACCTTTATTTGTAAGGAAAAGCAGAAAACCTGTAAATCAGTTACCTAAAAAAGTGTCTGGTTTGAAATTTAATCATCAAAGAGGGGCAGGACTAAATGATTTCCAAGTTTTCTTCCAATATTTTAAAATTTTAAGATATGTTATCTAGAAAATGTACCTGATGGATGGCAATGTGGCAAAATTATGAGGTTATAAACATTTGCCAAGAAGCTCAATAGCCTTCTGAACCTAAAATATTGACAAATGATACTTATGTTATTTTTGAACAGAAATTATTTTACATTCCTTTATATAAATTATAGCATGACTTTCTTTCTTTTAGTTCCAAAAATAAGTGATATGATTCACATGCTTTAGTTAATACGTTAATGGAAAGAAAAACGAGTAAATAAATTTTGCAAAGCCATTTAAAATCAGCACAGGCATTGTTGCAAAGATGATAGCCATTTCAGTAGATAGTTGTTCAAAAGCTTCCACTGTTTACAATTACTGGTGCAGGTAGATTATGCTTATAAAATATGTTCCAGCATATTCTAGAAACATATGGCTTTGTTATCAGGACATCTATCGTCTATGGTTTTTAAATAAAAATAATTATGTGCAAGTGAAACATGTGTTGTTCCTTTGCCTCCTCATTCTGAATCTAATTTTAAATAAGTGTTAGAAAAGGACCAGGATATTTGAAATTGCTGGAATCTTCTGTCCATCAACAAGTATAATGTGCATGACAACACTGAGTCATCACAGTGCTTGAAAGCTCTCTAGTTCAGTTGAATGACTGATATCCTTGAACAGTAAGCAGAACCTCTTGGCTTTATCTAGGAGGTCAGTATGAGATGATGACCACATCTGTGAGCACATCTGTGGTACAAAAACAAGGTTTTTTCTAATGAGGAAGGACCAGGACAATAAAAGACATATTTCAGAGAAACGCTGAGAAGTGTTTCCCTGGGTTTATTCATGGAATATCCTAGACACACTCCATGAATACTGGGCCTCCACAGTTACAGTTCATAGTCACAGTCAGGCTGCACCAGGAAATAACTTTGTATAAGTACACGAATGAATGAATGAACATCAAACTTCCAAGGGAAAGATATACTACATTCGTTCTAGATTTCTCTGACAATGCTCAATTTTCCCAGAGGAAAATTAGAAACTCTCATTGCCAAGAAGGTAAAATAAAGCTGTTTTCTTTAATTTATAGATATGAAGTTAAGGCATAGAAAGATTAAGAGATATATCCACAGATGTATCTCAGTCTCATACAGATTGAGAAATCTGTATGCAAGTAAGTGGTGGGATGAGGATTTTAACTAGCCAGTCTGACTCCATGGTCCACACTCTTAATCACTTCCCACCACTGCTTAGAATCTATAGACCTCAAGATATGGGGCAAACCTTAAATGGAAAGCCAGGGGGTGGACTATCTCCTCATCAAAGCATAGGATCTGTGCACCAGAGTAGACACATGCATTGTCACCTATAACAAAAAGATGCCTTTAGGATTTTGGGACTGCATCCAGGGCAAAGTGAGCAGACAATGTAATCAACAGCCAAAGAGGAATATGAGGGGGAACATATAGGGGAATATTTGGGGGAACATTAGGAAAAAAACTCATTTCAGAAAGAAGAGAAATGCCTTGAAGGTGCTTCATATCTCTTTAGAACAATATGCTAAGATTTAAGAAAAGTCTTAACATATTAAGATGAAGAAGATGTTAAGAAGAATACACAGACAAACTATACAAAAAAGATCTTCATGACTCAGATAATCACAATGGTGTGATCACTCACCTAGAGCCAGACATCCTGGGAAGTGAAGTCAAGTGGGCCTTAGGAAGCATCACTATGAACAAAGCTAGTGGAGGTGATGGAATTCCAGTTGAGCTATTCCAAGTCTTAAAAGGTGATGCTGTGAAAGTGCTGCACTCAAAATGCCAGCAAATTTGGAAAACTCAGCAGTGGCCACAGGACTGGAAAAGGTCAGTTTCCATTCCAATCCCAAATAAAGGCAATGCTCAAACTACCACACGATTGCACTCATATCACATGTTAGTAAAGTAATGCTCAAAATTATCCAAACCAGGCTTCATCAGTATGAGAACCGTGTTCAAGCTGAATTTAGAAAAGGAAGAAGAACCAGGGATCAAACTGCCAACATCCGCTGGATCATCAAAAAAAAAACAAACAGAGTTCCAGAAAGATATCTACTTATGCTTTATTGACCATGCCAAAGCCTTTGATTGTGTGGATCACAACAAACTATGGAAAATTCTGAAAGAGATGGGAATACCAGACCACCTGACCTTCCTCTTGAGAAATCTGTATGCAGGTCAGAAAGCAACAGTTAGAACTGGACAAGGAACAATAGACTGGTTCCAAATTGGGAAAGGAGTATGTCAAGGCTGTATATTGTCACCCTGCTTATTTAACTTATATGCAGAGTACATCATGAGAAACGCTGGGCTGAAGGAAGCACAAGCTGGAATCAAGATTGCCGGGAGAAGTAACAATAACCTCAGATACACAGAGGACACCACCCTTATGGCAGAAAGTGAAGAGGAACTAAAGAGCCTCTTGATGAAAGTGAAAGAGGAGAGT